>QFES01000784.1:0-19669 GCA_003316375.1 Tylopilus plumbeoviolaceoides
TGTAGTTGACTCTTGGCACTGCTGTGCAGGGCAGAGTAATTGGTGTACATCCTTGACTACCTTTCTGAAGGGCATCAGCAAAAGCAGAACTAGCTGTCCAGTACTGTCCAGACTGTCCAGCACTGTGAGCACTATGAGCACTATGTGGTAGTATACCTCACCACTAACTTGAAAACCGGGTTTTGCTGATGAAAACTGGTCCTAGATCTTTTCCTTGAATCTCAGCCTTTAATTTCCTTCTTGATCTGGATATTCTTTGAACTTCAAAATCTTGGATTTAGCATGTGAATGTTTTTAATTGTCATGTTGATATTTAATTGGAAGTTTCTATTGGGTCTACTCCTCCTACCTTTCCTCAATGTGCCCAAAGTGCTGCTTACCAGGTGAAACATGACTAGCATTGTGCTTGATTCTTCTCTGTTCTCTGGATTTCCTCTTCATTAGTTAGATTCAAGAATGACGCCCCACTTATGCTGCTATGCAATTTGGATCCTATTCATGGTCTTTACAATGGAACCCAGTCAAGTGTCTTAAATGGCAATGGCAACAACAATGTGGTTTTCATCCCTTGCATGGTATTGGATAGTGGTTTGAAGAATTCACCTGTTCCATTTTGTCGGTTGCAGTTTCCTGTTCATCTGGCATATGCTATGACCATCAACAAATCTCAGGGTCAAATACTCAAGTATGTTGGGCTAAACTTGAGTTCACCTGTTTTTTCTCATGGACAACTCTATGTGGCACTTTCACATTGTACTCATCCTAGAAACATCAAGGTTCTATTTCCTGATGATGAGAATACCAAAGTTACAAATGTAGTTTGGAATGAAGTATTTAGAAACTTGGAAATATGATTTGTATTATACACTTCTAACCAATTGTATAACTTGAAAATGTTTATAAAGACATAGCCTGCATAAAAGAAAACATAGTGTTGTGCCGAAGGCACAACCAGCATAAAGAAAAACATAGTGTTGTGCTGAAGGCACAACCAGCATAAAGAAAAACATAGTATTGTGTCAAAGACACAACCAGCAGTTAGAAGAAACATAATGTTGTGCTGCAGGCACAACCAGAATTAAAAAATAGTATGATTGTGCCGAAGGCACAACAACCCGGGTAAACGCGCTAGTTGAAATGTTAAGCTTTTAAGGACCAAGCTTTGGTCGTGAAGAAAGCCAGCGAGCACGAATTTGAAGTCGAGGACGCGTTCTAGTCACGTGGTGCCAGTTACATCGCCACGTGGGCTGTATCGTGGACTTCCATGGACGAGCCCGCCGTGGCTAACTTACAATGTTTTCGCAGAGCTCAAAGCCGAGAGACAGAAACGGAGAGGAAAACGGAGAGGCCAGCCAGCCGCTGCTAAATGGGTCTCGCGAGAATCTTGCTGGGGGAGGGGAAGATCATGCACATGTTTTATTCGCAGTTCCGGACGACGAAGACTCCGGTCATATCAGTCGTTCCGCTACACCTCGCCGTGGGGAACACACCGTCAGGTTCCGAGAGGAGGTCCAAGTCATCAGTCCGCCGCTGAGGTCCACCGCACAGAGTCGAGAGACCGGTGAGCGCTCAGCGCAGATTTCTTCCCGTACGGTTCTGGAACTCCAGTTTAGAATATGACCTCGATCCAGATGATTTCGATGACACTACTCTTGCAGAAATCGGTCGTCAACAACAAAGAACATCACGGGCACCAGGACGAAGGGGGCGACGACCCCCTCCCCTGCTTGCGGGGCTCTTGGATATTTCAACCTCTCAAAGGATTCCCGAAACGACCATACAAATGTATGAGCCCGAAAATAATGGGTCCTTGACCGACTTCGATCTCAGTGAGGTTGCCGCAAAACAGCATGCTGGTGGTGGTATGCTTGACTCTGTCGCCAACATGGCCAACTCGATCCTTGGTGCTGGTAAGCCTTATCTCACCTATGTTGGTATGGTCTGACAATCAGCCAGGTATCATCGGTGCGTACATTCTGAACGACAAAGCGACGGGACATTCTACTTATTCAAAGCAAAGGTCTACCTTACGCCATAAGTCAAGCTGGTTTCTTCCTCGGAATATTTTTGCTAGTTGTTCTCTGTTGCGTCACTGACTGGACTATCCGTCTAGTTGTGATAAATGCAAAGCTCAGTGGTAGGAACTCCTATATTGAGATCATGAACAGCTCTTTTGGCCAAAGTGGTCGTGCGGCTGTATCACTCTTTCAGTTTGCTTTCGCATTTGGTGGTATGTTGCTCTTCGCGATACTTATCAATATTAATATCTAACCATCATGGTCAAAGGCATGTGCGCGTTTGGCATCATCATCGGTCGGTCTTTCGTTGTTCTTCTTTCTCAGCCTCTGACAACCGCCTGTAGGGGATACGATACCACACGTCATTCGTTCGCTATTCCCAACACTACACAGGATGCCCTTCCTATCCTTATTCACCAACCGACAATTCATCATAGCACTCTGCACTATCTGTGTATCGTATCCACTGTCCCTCCATCGTGATATTCACAAACTCTCCCGAGCGTCTGGCCTTGCGCTCATCGGCATGTTGATAATCGTTACCTCCGTTCTCGTCGAAGGCCCGCACGTCGTCCCAGAACTAAAAGGAGATCCTTCGAAACGGCTTACTTTCGTTGGCCCAGGCGTATTCCAGGCGATCGGTGTCATCAGCTTCGCATTCGTTTGTCACCACAATTCCCTTCTCATATACGGCAGCCTGCGCACGCCAACGCTCGATCGCTTTACACGCGTTACCCATATATCGACCGCGATCTCTCTCGTCGCTTGCTGTGTTCTCGCCATCTCCGCCTACTGGGTGTTTACCGACAAAACACAGGGAAACATCTTGAACAATTTTTCGCTTGTGAGTACCTTCGCTGAAAAGACACTTCCGAAGCACTAAGACAGCGCCCAGAGCGATACCTTGATCAACGTTGCCCGATTTTGTTTCGGATTGAACATGTTTACCACACTACCTCTGGAGCTGTTTGTTTGTAGAGAGGCGAGTGATTTTCTGCCTAGTTTGATTCGATCGCCTGATGGATGCGTAGGTCATCGAACAATACTTCTTCTCGCACGAAAACTTCAGCCCACAGCGCCATTTATTCTTTACCAGCACCATCCTCTTCGCGTCGATGCTTCGTACGTGCTCTCCACGGGGAAAACTTGCCAATAATCTGATGTCTGATCTAGTTTCCCTGATCACATGTGACCTGGGTGTGACGCTCGAGATTACAGGTGGTGTCTCAGCGACGACCCTCGCCTTCATCTTCCCCGCAGCTTGCTACCTCAAACTCAGTGACCCACAGGTACCGCTCTATTCGCGGACAAAGCTCCCCGCAGTCGTCTGTCTCGTTTTTGGGATCATGGTCATGATCGCGTCACTGATACTTGCGTTGGGCAAGGCGTGGACGCCAGAGGGCGGAGCGAGGATATGCAGATGACATCAGAGCGTCATACATTTATTTATTTGGGACGTTTACAGGTAACGGAGATGTCTTCCCTCTTTAGATAGCACGTAATACCAAGAAAAAAAATCACAATCAGCGCAACTGCACAATGGCACGCAAACCGGGAACCTTGTCCATGTCCTCGACTTTTGCCCCCCTGTCTTTGGATTCGGTCGCTAGCAGGGGGGACACGTTGGGGTATCTCTCCCACAGCGTTTCGACTGCACTCAAAGGTTCCGAGGTGCCGTCGTTTGGGTCAAAGACGAGCAGCCAGATCGCGTCGTACCCGCCCGCTGTGCGCGATGAGCAACACGCCCCAGAGTCTCGCACGATCAATCACCACTCACCGCCAGGGACGGCACCACAAATGACCCCTTTCTGGGTAATACAGTCATCCAAGAGCTCGGTCTGTTCCTCGGGTTCCAGATGCACGTCTTCACCCGCCGCCTTGCCCATTTGTCGCATAAGTGCACGCGTGTTCTGTACCGGCGATGAATAAGCCCGAGGCAGATAAAACGTCAGGTACGGTCCGGTGTACTAACCTCGCTAGTCTTGCGGAGATCCAAGAATGCCTGGACGACAGGTTGTTCTGATTCAGCACCGTCGCGCCACTGTAGCTCACACGTCAGCCTCAGTTCTCCTTTGGGGCGACGGCGTCAGCGAAGGGCCCTTACCTCCGAAGATGGCAATGACGATAAGCGTTTGACAGTGGACACGTATAGCTCGGAGCACCGCTCGTACAAATCGGACAGATGGCAAAGATGTACGGCCAGGGCTTGATTCGATGCGTCGATCGCCGCCCATAGTGTGTCAGCTGGGGAATATGGTCGTCAGTGTGACCATGCGGAGACAGTACAAGAGCGGTGCACGCATGCCTTCTTCGGCCTTTTCGCGTCGCCACTTCAAAACCTTGCTCACGAGAGACGGGGTATTGCTCCCCGCAGATACGTCGGCCAGTACGAGTCGGACAAGCGGCGGGAGCTGGATGGGGATTGTCTGATAATCCCAGTGATCGCCGGGGCTGAGTGTGGGCGATAACGCGAGCGTCCCAGAGACAGCCTGAAACCACCCAACGGAGTGTCACACCATGGTCAACGTTACCAAGCATGTCCATATGCATACATCACCTCCTTTCATGAGGCCATCCAATAAAGCGGGATTGAATCGCGTGTAGAGATGGCTTCCAAACACCGCAGCGGACACGTCGAAGCCACTGCCCACCTTGCCCTGTGCGAAACAGTGCACGAACTGGGCGGTATTGTGCGCCAGCTTGCGTGCGTCACTGTCGGGCTGGTTGAATTCTGCCGAGGTGATCACTCCGAGCCTCAGCAAGAGGGCGGAGACGACGGAAGTAATCAACGCCGCCGACGATCCCATACCCGTCTTGTTGACGCTGTCCAGCTGGACGTCCTGAGGGCAGAACGGGGTGATCCTGGCCAAAGAAGCGACCGTCGAGGGCAAATTCAACTCTTCAAGCTAATGAAAAAGCATCAGGAAACTAGCGCCGAGATGTTTGGACATCCAATGACCTTGGCTCGCTGCGAGTAGAAGTCGTTGTCGGCCACAGTGGCAATATCGAGGCCACGGTTCAACGAGTCCGGCAATGATCTGGCAGAGCCGACGGACGGCAAACGCTCCAAAGCCAATATCAAGGTATATTTGAGCGCATAGTACACGAATTTGTTCTTGCTATCGGCGGAGGTCAATTGAACATGGATGCAGTCATAACGGACACAAACGCACCTCTCCGATACTTGGGTGACGTCCACTGTTCCGTTTTCGTGGAGGGCCACAGAATACCTCCACTCGGCCCCGAGGAACTGAGGTGATCGAACGACGATCTGGCCAGGTTTCTTGCAGTCTTGGATCACGGTGTAAAACCGGGATGACGCAGAGATCACTAAGCCTGTAAACTTTTGATCAAGCACGAGATAGCCCCCTGCAATAAGAACCTTTCCCGGGGCTGAAACAACCGTGGCGGGCGACTCGGACATTGTGTTAGCATCGCATCAGTCCAATGGGACATATTTTTGCATTGAATGTGGTGGCTGACTAATCGCGATAGGACTCGGAGCAGTGAGTGAGTATTTGAACGTACAAACCCACTGGAGATAGGTCTAACGTGCTCTAATTGCACTCTTAGTACATCACGATCCTGCACGAGCAAACCAGTGCTTTTGCTGGCCACATGTCGCGTTCTTACAGCCGGGGCACCGAAGACCCATTTGTATGCTCACTGGCCCACTCTTCCCAGCAGAGTATTCACAAAGATGCCGTGCCGCGATGTCGGCGAGGGCGCGGATGAACACTGGTGACTCGTTTAGAGATTCGGCGCGCCTTATCTCCATCCCGAGCTGTAGAAAATGTACCGTTCGTCGGGATCAGCAATGACCGGGGCCAAGGCAATGCATATTCACCTCCTTGCCCTCTTTCATGTACTCGAGTTCGAGCTCGTAGAGCGTCTCGATATGATCGCTTGTGAAAGCAATTGGCACAAGAATCACTTGCTTCTTTCCAAGGCGCGCGAGTCCCTTGACAGCTTCACCAGTTTGCATACCAATCCACGCCGAAGGCCCAACTTGAGATTGCCAAACTAAACGATAGGGATTCGAGTGTCCCAATCGGTCCATAACAGCATTCACAGAAGCTGACACTTCGAGAACGTACGGGTCCCCCCGGTTGACCACTGACATGGGTAGCGAATGTGCTGAAAACAGTAACACCACGTCGGAGCGATCGGACGGTTGGAATTTTTGAAGCGCTGCCTCGACGTTCTGCGCCACAGCCTGAACAACAATGTAGTGAATCCGCAGAAAAGATGTCAGTCATGCTCACCTCGATGAAACCAGGATGTGTACCCCAGCGGTCAATCACACTCCATTCGATGTCACCCATCTCGCCCGCTCTTCCACGTCTGAATAGTTCGTTCAGGCTGCTTCCGGTAGTACTACAGCTATACTGAGGGTACTGGGTGAACGCTACAGCACGCGTTACGCCGTCGGCTTTCATCCGTCGGGCAGTCTCCTGCGTGAGTGGGTTTGCATAACGAAAGGCAACGTACGCCTTGTGCGGAGCAGTCTCTGGATGAAGCTCGTCGAGCAACGCACACATTTCGGCGCCTTGATATTCGGTATAACGCAGGATAGGCGACCCTCCCCCTATCTCAGCGTATTGTCTCTCGATCTTAGGTGTCCGTCGTTTCGCGATGAGGGGTGCAAGAACACGCTGGAACGGCAGTGGTATAAGGTCTCCATCCATGAACAGATTTTTTAGAAAGTCATGGGTCTCTGCTACCTGTGAGAAACCACACAAAAGGTAAGTGGCACGCGCGAACATGTTACCTATTAACGAACCGTGGTCGGTCCACCCATGTTCAGCATAACAATGGCTGGCAAGATGAGTTAGAAACTCTGCACAACGATAGCCAGAATGACCCGAGCACCTGTGGGACTACCGCAAGGAGTGAGAGGTTTCTCCAAAGCGAATTCATGAGCCATGATCATACCTCTTATTCTTGATGGAAGAGCCATGCAAGGTAGCCATGCGACGGACATGGGCGACTGAGGCATTTGTTCTAGATAGCCGGGACAACATTGCACACATGGGTAATCTGGTGGACGGTGGTAAACGGGAAAGGATGATTGGCTGTTGTATGACTAAGCGACGATGACACTGAAAAGACAAGTACTACTGCGACTTGACTTCAATCGACAGACAAGTTAACTGACTAGCGAGGAGTACTCTATGATAAATAGGAATAAATAAGCCTCCTGAATTCAAACCGATGAATAAAGCTCTTCACCGCGTACATCGGCGAAGAACGGACATTGAGGGGTATGGGCCCACAGTGTCAGACGCGGTGGGGTAGCGTGGCCGACGTTGGCCCAAGGGCGAATACGCAGGTAGCGGTTCTTCCAGGATATCACCCTCAAAATCGACAATGGAAGGGTTAGGTTCGCCTAGCAGGACTCCACTGGGAGAAATCCTTGAAAATGGACTCGGAACACCAGTCACGCAAGGATCCTGGGCTAGAGGATCGAGGTAACTCTGTGATATCGCGGTGTTGGTCGTCGTCGAGGATACTGATAGGGAGGCCCGTTGATCATTATCTCGAGGGTGAGCAAGGTAATCGCTCCGAGAGTATGACGGGGGATCAGGGAAGGGTGAGGAGATACCCAGATACGAGGGTGGATACAAAACTTCCATGATGCTGCGAAAGGAAGGCATTGAATAGTGAGCAGGGCTCCGTGTACGGGGTTGTGCGGTGGTGCATATGGATTCTACTACATCATCAGTCTCCTGGGGCAAAAAGTAAGTCGATCATCGATAATTAGCAGGGTGACACATACAGGATGCGTGAAACAGAATGCACAACTGCAATATGGGATATGAACCATCTCTGAGATGGCGATCTGAGTACAATGCTGAGGAGCGGCAAGATCGTTCGTGCGTCCGGGATACTCATTGTCTAATGCGTCAGCCTGGGGTACCTCTGATGAATGATGCTTTCATACGGGTAAAAATCGGCATACCTGAGCCTCTGGAAGCGATAGGAACGGCTGCTGCTCTTGCGCAGGGTGCGAGCGGCAGGGATCGAGAAATCTTTTCCTGAAGTTGATCAACATGGGGGGGACTGGAGAGGAAGGCGGTGAGGAGAGCATGGGTGCACAAAAGCAGGGGGCATTGGGGTAGCGGTACAGCAAATATATACGGAGCGAAGTGAATTAAAGATGATCGCTCCCTAAGAATTGATTCCGCCCTAGTTGAGAGGAGACGAGACAGGGGCCATACGTAGGCTGTGCATCGAAATTCAAATGTTAGTGGTCTTGTCCCTATATCCGCTGCCAGACGGGCAGTCGGGCACCAGGCATGGATAGCTGTGTGCATATCACGCGATGGGCAAGACTTGTTAGTGTCCGGGGAGCTACCTGGCAGGGCAAGTCATCAAATAGTCGTTCAGGACATGTTACACTGGCCCCATGATGAGCCATCCAAAAAATTGACCGAATGATTGGAGCGGTGAATCTGTTTGTCTGTGTTTACATGTGTATTGAGTGTATAAAGTCAACGTGTCCTGTCGACGTGTTTTTTTGCCCGCTCCCACAGCAGCCACGTCTACCCAAAAAATGCGCAGTTCCCTTTGACTATCTTTATTTCGATTCCCCTTTCCTCTAACGACCCGCCTATCCTTACACCATGACACAGCAGTGTGCTTTCGTAGACCCATCCTCCCTCTCCCTCCCATCCTCCTCCCTCAAGCGCCCCACCTCCCCCACCTGTTCCACCGACCATTCCAGCCCTCTTCCCTCTGAGCCTCCTCGCAAACGCCCTCGTTCCGCCATCACACCCGAGGAACGCAAAGATGCCCGTGCTCACCGCAACAGAATAGCCGCCCAGAACTCTCGCGACCGTAGGAAGGCTCAATTCACCTACCTTGAGCGCAGAGTCGCCGAACTTGAAGAAGAGAACAGACGTCTCCGCGCTGGCATCCACGTCAGCCCATCCCCATCCATTTCCACAGTCTCCGAGCCAGACGTCGCCGCCATCCAACGTGAGCAAGAACAGCTTCGCAAACGTGAAGAAGAGCAGCGCGAGCGTGAGAACCAGGAACTGCGTGAACGCATACGGACACTCGAAAAAGGTTACGAGGCTGTAGTACGAGCTTTGGCAACCCAGGGCAATCCTTCCATCAGCTCCACCATCCCTGCAGCCAGTCCGACCCCACCTGTTCCATCGCATCCCCAAACTGCCTCGCAGCCAACGCTAGATTCGGACTCGAATACCTCATCTCCATCACCGAATGCCACTTCTTCGTTGACGCCCTCTCTGACACTGTCACCAACTTCTTCAAATTCGACCCTTGTTGACAGTCCTCTCCTGTTTGCGAGCCGTGATTCGTTCGATATCCCTTCGAGTCCTACTGTCACATCAAGTGATACGTCACTTGCTCTGCCTTCAATGTCGCTCGACTTCTCCCTAGCCAATAGCACCCCCACTCGCCATCTAGCACGGGTGGCGAACACTGTCGGTCCTTCAGCAGTGTCCCTGCAGCGGGTGGGCGGTGCTCAAGTGGTGATGGGACCAGCGAGCACATCAAAGTATTCGGCAGTGACGCGACCCAGGTTGGTGCCTTGTGCTTGTACTCTTGATATCGACTCACTCTCTACCTCAGCCTGAAGACGAGGCAGCATCAGATGCCGCTATCACGCGTCTGTTCGCGGAGATCCTCGCATCGCCGCCGCTTGGCTCTAGCGCTCTTCCAAGTTCTAGCACTTCGTCAGAAGATGCATCTAGCAAGGAGGTGCTGACCAAGACGGAGGCTCCTTCCAATGGGCTTAGCCTGGACATGGGCATGGGTGGTATCGACACTGTCGACTGGGTAGAGCAAGTCCACGCGGAGATGGAGATGGAGAAACTATTAGAGTTGCTTCCGCACGCACAGGACGTCGCTGTCGACGCGATCCTGCATTCAAGTGTCAATCTCGATGCAGATATGGATCTCTCGGGCACTCTCACATGGGATGGGGTCAGTGTCTTCTGATTCATATTATCCCGAGTGTATTCCCGAGATATCATCGCGCTTCGAAAATCAAAACACCAACCACAGCTCGACGCTGTACTCTATGTTTCTCTGATCCAGGTTTCGCCATTGAACACATGGACTATGCACCCCACAATCTTATTCGTCAGTCGGCTCTATCTATTTACTACCCTACCTTGTCCTATTCGTCTTTCTTGTCGTGTTCTATTGGCTTTTGGTACTCGGTTCGTCGTGGAAGTGGACCGCATTCGGGTTACTGCCTTCGTGTCCCCTTATCATCCTTTCTTTCTCCCCTCACAGACAGCTCCGTCAAGTGGCTCATACACTCGATGCTGTTCTCCCAGTCGGGCCCGTTCATTCGTTTCTCCCCATTTGGGTCTGATGAAATGATTGATGCGGTGCGTGCTCTGGTGAGCGCTTGGGATGCATGGTGCTTGTCGCGGCCAGCTGATTTGTGATGAGGGTTTCACATATGCCCCATCAGGATCTGTTGGGCCCCTGGATGCGTCGGTTGGTGTACTCGATGTAGTCGGTACAAATATGCGATGAATTGATTCTGATGTCAATACTTGCTGAGAGCCTGAGCGACGGAGTGAGCATCTACCGGGTCGAGACACATGCAGATTCGTTGACTTGTGTTCGCGTGACACATGTCCTACGAACTCGGGGCTGTTCTGCTATGGATACGCACAGCGACCTTGTACATGTCGACTCAGCCCCTGTCATGACGTACACAAGTACACTAGTACTGAATGGGAGTAGCGGGGACACCACAAAGAAAGAACAAGGTGACAGTGCCTCTGTCCAACGGTGGCGAGGCTTGGTTTATCTCACAGCAGTGGTCAGAGAACGCGACAATCATTATTTTTTTCCGCCGCCGAACATGCTTTTCGGCTCCACGTGCTGACTGAACGACGTACTACGGTGGTTTACTTCATTTCGTCGTCGTCGTCACTGTCCTCCGGTTTGAGACCGGCTTTCTCGAGAGCCTCTTTAGAGGTATAGTCGACTCTGCAACCACGCGTGCGCCGACCAACGATCGCGGATGTGTCAATTTTCTCCTTGTCGTCCCCATCCTCCTCTTCTTCTTCCACTTCCTCCTCCTCCTCTTCCTAAACATGCGAAATGTAAATGTGTAGAGCGAGAGCAGAGGCTCTACATACATCATCCATGTCCTCGTCCTCGTCTTCGTCTTCGTCGTCTTCATCGTCGTCGTCTTCTTCCATGGACCTGTTGGGAGAGACGAGGGCGGTCCTTCCTTTGCCCTTGTCTTTGCTCTGTGGCGATGTTACGCCTGCGCTCGAGCCATTAGAACTATAAAACAGAGACGCGTTGGGATTGAACGGAAACGGAGTGCATAAACGCGTACCCCGCTGCGGTCGACATGTTAGGCGGTGTGAAGAAATAAACAAGGGGACGCGTTGGTATATATTTGTTGGGATCTATTTGGAAGTGCAAAATAACGGATCGACGCATTGTCGGGTTGCGGGTGTCTCCGTCTGATGTGGGCGTGTGAGTGATCTCGTTCCTGTCTGCGTGGCCGGCAAGCGAGCACATTTTATTTATTAATATTATCACGTCCCGTTCTCTCCTCGACGACCAGCCCGACCCTCGTCCTCCCTCTACCACCGCTCACTTTCTCTTCTCTCCCGCTCCTTCTCCCGGGGCTTGTTAGTGAGCCCCTTCTTCCACATGTCGCGAGCGCGCGTCTCTCCCTCCCCGAGCGAGCCAGAAAAAAACACAGGTCCTATCTTTGTTCCACCCCCAATGCAAAGATTGTCCCGCTCCTTCTCTGGCTCTCCCAATCCCAAGTCCCTTTCCCTCCGCACCTCAAACATCTCTTCCCAAGCCACTCCCGCTCCCCTCCTCGGTCCAAATAGGGCTCCAGGCACTGTCGACCATTCTCCCCATCCCTCCACCTCAAAGCCTTCAAACATCTTCCCACGTTTGCATCGTCTCGAAATTGCAGACGACATGTCCACCGGCCACAAAAAGCCTCCGCTCCTCGACCTCAAACTCTCCTCCGTTTCTTTTCTCGATGCCGTCGCAACCGATTCCGACTCCGACAAACCTCTCTACGCAGTCGAAACCGTCGGGTCAACCACCACAATCTGGCGTGCAGATCCCTGGGATGGCTCCGCTAAAATCGCGGACATACGTTGGCCAAAGGATCTTCCTCTCAAGGGAAAGGGCAGGGACAACAACACACAGGCAGCAACAGTTCAGATGGACGGCCTTCACTGGAGAGACGCCGCCAGTCTCCTCAAGTACAGCGGGCTAGGCAGGTGGGCGATCCGTTCTCCTCGTTTGCACAGCCCTTGACCGCTCTGCGCTCGCTTAGCTCCCGCAAGTTTTATATTCCGTATCATCAGCATGCGCTCAAGTGGAAACGAGAGCGGAGCGTTTACGTTGTACGTGTAACCCAGTCAGCGCACTCGCGCGCCCTGACTGATCTATTCTAGTGCACGACTTCCATTTGCAAGAGCGCAGTAGCAACCCTGGAATCCTTTGCTGATACCGATGCTCCACCCCGTCTCAAGGTGTTTGAGAACTTGGCTAGCTTCCACCATTCCGTGCCCCACCTTGACCACGCGGGCATATCGCTCTCTCTTCTCGACCACCTCTTCGTCACTGCCTTGTTACTGGTTACCGAGCCAGACGACTGGATGATCCTCTCCCGAAATCCATCCGCTCTCGACAACCGGTCCGCCGATGTGCCGTTCTCTTTCAAGACTTCTTCCGTTTCTCGCGCTTCCGCTCGGCAATGGAGGAAAATCATGTACGGTGAACCCATGTATCCCTCGCTGAAAACACCAGGGCTCGACAAAGGCATCGGCAATGCCTGCGAAGATGCCGACGTTCTCGATATCTCCGAGCCACCACAATTGTCGACGTCCGCTCGCCAATGGCGAAAAATCATATATGGAGAACCACTTTACCCTTCTTTGCGTCCACAGTCAACTGATCTCCCACCGCGGCCCAGCACGGCAACTAGTTTTTCATCCGAGTCCGCATATTCTCCCCCCACCCCCTCCTCTGCCCCTTCCACCGGATTTTACGACGCATCATCACTACTTGATGACGCCGATAGGGGGACGTCTCACACTTCCGTCGGCACGAGAAGAGTTTCATCACCGTTAGCGCTCTCTTCCGGCACTCTCTCCCCCATGCCCTCCTCGGAGTGTATACCCCTTTCTGCATTTCCCATTTCGGTTCCCCAAGGTACCCGGCGAGAGCTGCCATCCCCACCGTCGTCTTATCAACCTCCACCTTCTGTCCAGCCTTGGCTACATCGCTCACGTTCATCGCCGAAACTCAGCCAGTGCGCCCAATCGCCGATTCTATTTGTAGACGAACTTGAAGATCTCAATCTCACTAATCAAAGTCTGCATACACGTATATCCAGCGTACGGCAGCTTCCAACCCCGCCACTTCGAGAGTCGCCCAGTCGATCTCCGCAGGCACGATTGCGCCTGCTGGAGGCGAAGCGGGTTTCACAGATACCTCAG
Organism: Tylopilus plumbeoviolaceoides; assembly: GCA_003316375.1. NCBI lineage: Eukaryota > Fungi > Basidiomycota > Agaricomycetes > Boletales > Boletaceae > Tylopilus > Tylopilus plumbeoviolaceoides. The sequence goes on from QFES01000784.1 coordinate 13,499, forward strand.
CGCAGTCTGCCACCGACACCGGGCTCGATGGTCAGATCCCCGTCGGGAATGGAGCAACATCACGGACACTCGATGTCGCAAGTGATAGCTCCTCGCACCTCGCCGATCTCGACGATGGTTCGGCCATCTACCGCACAGCCGGGACCTTCGACGTTGACTCAGAATGATGCCCGTAGCCGACGCTCACGGGTCGAGAAAAACCCCGACCAATTGCTCGACTGGATGCGCAACATCACGCGAGCGCACCGTCGGCATGCCGTTGACGGGGACGACGAGGATCCGGCCTGTGCTCCGTACGATGAGGCACCGCCTCCGGCGTACAACGCCATCGACTTTTCTACGCCTCCACATGCAATATCACCACCCGAAGGTACTGAAAGATGAATGGAATGGACACACTGTAGCGCTGATCTATCTTCTTCGGGATCTGGAATCCTATGGCTGTATTAAGCTGTATTGATCATACATGGTACTTCGCTCATTCGCTTCACTTGACTCTGTTTTTGCATGCTTAACCATTTACCCGCTCATAACATACACATACATCGTATTCATCTTAGTGCGATTTAGCTCTCGTCCCGTTGTGCATCTGATGATGTCTGGTAATCTTGTTCCTCGGAAGAGATGACGCGTTTTCCCCCTTGATGATCGAGCATCTAGTTTTTCTGTACCTGTAGATGGATGAATACACCCGTGAAATCTCAGTTTATGACGCTCAATAGCCTGACTGGAGCTACTCGAGGTGCGACCGGCTAAAAAAGCCGCGATGCTTGTCTGATCGGCTGCCGCTCCGTACCCACAATACCTCACTCCACCACAAACGCTCATCATGACAAGCGCCGTCACTACAGCCAAAGGACACATTTCCTCGACCTCGACATTTGGGGGATCACCCTCTTCCCCCATCAATAGAGCCACCGGAGCAATATTCATCGTCGTGATGGTAGGTACCCTTTAAACCAGCCATCGCAGACAAAAAGGCGTCACGCAGCGTTCCTACCCAGATACGATCAAAACGCACGTTTTGATCGTCACCCTCAGATAGACTCTTGGGGGGTGCGCCTTGGCATCTCGGTGCGATCTCGTCGACGTTTCCCCTTGTGTCTTCTTTCCGTGTCTTCTCAGAGTCCTTCTCCCCATCGGGTCCACTGACGGATCTACGCCAGGGGGTGTCCGGGACGGGCAAGTCGACGTTGGGCGCGGCCCTCGGGCGGGCGCTGCGCCTTCCTTTTATTGACGGGGACGACCTGCACCCCCCGGCGAACGTTGCCAAGATGGCGCGTGGGGAGCCGCTGGAGGACGTGGACCGGTGGCCGTGGCTTGAGGCGATCCGGCGGAGCGCGGTTGGGTGTGTGGTGGGAGCGCCGACTGTCGTCGACGGGCCGGTGTCCGGGGAGGGGATGGGGATGGGGATGGGTGAGTCGGACGGGGCCAGGGGCGTGATCGTGGCGTGTTCGTCGTTGAAGAAGACGTACCGCGCGGTGTTGCGCGGGAAGACGCAGCCCCGGTGGTCGACCTCGGACGCGGAGGTGGCGGGGCTGCGCACGTATTTCGTATATCTCAAAGGCGACCGGGAAGTGTTGATGGCGCGGATGGCGCGACGACAGGGACATTTTATGAAGGCGGGGATGTTGGAGAGTCAGCTGGACACGTTGGAGAGTCCTGAGGGCGAACCTGGGGTGGTGACGGTGTCGGTGGAGATGTCGACGGCGGAGCAGGTCCAGAGGGTTGTCGAGGCGCTCTCCGTATAAGCGTATAGCCACCGTAGATACACCTCGCTTCACACCAACAACATGGACCACGGACACGGCGACATGCCCATGCCCATGTGTACTATGCACATGCTCTGGAACACCCAGATTGTCGACACCTGCGTCGTCTTTCCCTCCTGGCACATCCACTCCACCGTCCAGTTCGTCCTCTCGTTTATCGCCATCGTCGCACTCGGTATATTCTACGAATACCTGCGTGTCTTTTCGCGCGACGTCGACGTCCGCATACGGGAGCAGGTATGCAAGGGCAAGCGTGCACTGAGCCCGAGCCCTGTGAGCGACCGTAGCACGCCGGAGCGCCAGGGGGGGGAAGACGTCGCGCTCATCCGCAGCAGGCGCCGCGCGCGGTCGGTCGCTAGGTGAGCCTATTTCCATCGCCGTTGCGCCGTTGACTCCACCTCGTCGTTCGCAGCGTGGCGATACCGCCGCATTACCGTGCGTTGCGCGCCGTCCTGTACGGCGCTTGCGTGGCATTGTCGGCATTCCTCATGCTCGTGTACATGACTTACAATGTGCGTCGTTTGTCCGTTTTGTGCGTCGTTTGGGGTCTGACAGTCGTGTATGCCAGGCATACTTGATCTTTGCGGTCGTCGCGGGGGCCGCTATCGGACACTACGTATTTAGTGGGTCAATGGAACCCGACAGCAAGGGGATGGCGTGTCACTAGTGTATACTATGATGAACCCCCAACCCCGTCTTCTTATTTATCCACTGGCTCTGTTTTCCTTGGAATCGATATTGGCGTCGGGACAACGAGATTGATAATAGAAAAGTGTACACGTGTCTACCTATGACTTCATCTCTGTATCCGCGTCCTTTTTCGCCAGCTCATGCGCCTTGAGGAGGACATCGATCTCGGCTGGCTTGTATATCTTGGCCTTGGGTAGCTTGGCTGCCTCGTCGTACGTCAACACTGCAAATTCGACTATGTAATAGCACAGTCGGTCAACGATCAACCAAGACGGAAAGATGGGAGACGCACGTTTCTCGCTCCCCAATGTGGTACTGTCCATGGTCCTGCTCATCACCTTCAGCACGAGCCCGATCGCCTCCTGAACGCTGATGTCGTCCTTGTACTCTTGTTTGAGAAGGCTCTGGGCGGTTCCATTGTTGGCGCCGATGCAGGTTGCTTTCCATCCGGAATAGTTTCCAGAAGGGTCCGAGTGGTAAAGTTGGAAACGATAGTGTGGGTCATATCCAGCATAGAGAAGTGAGACGCCAAAGGGTCGCAGACCTAGACATAAGAGAGTGATGTGCAGAAGGCGACGTGGGGGTGCGCAAGAGGACGTACCACCGTACTGAGTATACCCTTGTTTCATGTCGCAAAGACGCTGTGCGAGCTGCTCGACGGGTATATCCTGGTTGTACTGCAACAGATACCTTTGTGCCACCGTGCGCGCATAGTTGACGAGGGAGTTGGCATCGGAGGTGATCCCAGCGACGCCGGCGACGACGTTCCTGTATCCGATACGACGGGGTATCAGTGAGGACGACCACGGGGGGAGGAAAAAGGGCGACGCAACCTGTTGAGGAGGAACATCTTTTCACCGCTGTCGCCGTATCCACCGCCTTCTTTGGCGCTGGAGAGGTCGAGGAGTTTGCCTGTGACGCGTTTCTCGGCGGCGAGGACGACGCCGTCTTTGGCGAGGACGCCGAGGACGGTGCCGGCGTGCGAGATGGCTTCCATCGCATACTCGACTGTGTGTGGGGATCGTTGGGGACACTCTGTGCAGGGAGGTGGGATGGAACGTACTCTGATATAGACGACCTGGGGAGTGGACGTGAGCGTGTCGTGGATTGGGGTGCGATCGAGGACGTACCTTCTGGGGAGAATATCGTCGTTCGACCTGTCGATGATCGGGTCGGTCGTGCACGTTCTGGAGAGATATCAATACGCACTATCGTATCTTCTTGCCTGGCACGCGACATTAGCTGTGATTTAGATGAAATGTGAACAAGACTTGCCATGGTGTGGTGGACGAGGCTAGTGACGCGTACTACTGGAGGCGTACGCGTATCGACTCGGCAATTACCGACTACGCTTGGTCGCCGACGACTACTTATCCTATCCTATGCTGCGATTGACCCCACTTGGTGCTGGTCAAGAAGTCGGCAGGTCCTGTGTGGTATTACAATACAGAGACAAGACTGTCGTGTGTGATGCAGGCATTCATCCTGGTCGTTCTGGCATGGCAGCGCTGCCCTTTGTAGACCACCTGGACTGGAGCACCGTCGATGCCATACTGATCACTCAGTACGTCGGGGGGCTATTGCGTTCCACAGTATCTTACAATCGCCAGCTTTCATCTCGACCATGTAGGCGCATTGACTTACATCACTGAGAAGGTCGAGTAAACAGCCCACGTTGCATGACCTCGTCTTACTGACCATTGGCAGACCAACTTTAGACAAGGACATGGTAAAGTATACATGACATCCCCCACGAAAGCGGTCTACAAACTCGTGATGCAGGACCTCATGAGTGCCAAGTGTGTCGCCGCTTTTGATCCTCTACCTTGTTTCTCACCAAGGGTTTCCAGTCTGTCCTCTCTCGGGAGCCTTTTCACGACCGCAGAGGTGTCTCAGTCGTTGTCCTCTGTTATTCCCGTTTCTGTCCATCAACAACTTTCACCGTGTCCTGGCGTCTCGTTTACACCCTACCATGCAGGACACGTTCTCGGCGCTTGCATGTACATGATCGACATTTTTGGTCTCAAAATCTTGTACACTGGCGACTATTCCCGCGAAGATGACCGTCACTTGGTCAAGGCAGAAATCCCGCCGATCAGACCCGACGTGCTCATCGTCGAAAGCACCCACGGTGTGCACACATTTGAATCGAGGGCAGAAAAAGAGCTGCGATTTACCTCGCTCGTACACGGGATACTCCAGCGCGGCGGACACGTGTTGTTGCCCGTGTTCGCCCTTGGGACGGCGCAAGAGCTGCTGCTCATCTTGGAAGCGTACTGGGAGGACCATCCTGAATTGCGTTCCGTCCCGATCTATTATACGTCCAGTCTGGCGCGAAAATGCATGGCGGTGTACCAGACCCATATACATGCGATGAACGACGACATCCGGTCGCGTTTTGCAAAGCGGGATAATCCGTTTGTGTTCAAGTGGGTGTCTCTGGCGCGCGTTGCGTACGGTGTTCATAGATTCTATCAGACATGTCTCGAGCGTCCCTCCGCATCGAAATTGGGTATCAAACATTGCTCGGGGTCCTCCATGTGTCGTGCTCGCAAGTCCTGGATTCATGGACTCTGGTAGCAGCCGGGAACTCCTCGAACTCTGGGCTCCGGAGCCCCATAACGGACTCATCGTAACTGGATACTCCGTGGAAGGTACCCTAGCCAAGGTAAGTAGTTATTGTAGTGGCAGCTCTGTCGTAGGACAACCTGTATGTTACATGCAACGCAATGTATATTTTCTGGTTCTTTGGTCGAGTGATTCTAAATCATGCATCTCACCCTACTGGTTCGCAGAGCATCCTCAACGAGCCCGGAGAAATTCCGTCCTTGAAGGGGGGACACATTCCACGCAAGATGTCTGTCAACAGTCTGTCGTTCAGCGCCCACGTCGACTACTCGCAAAACGCAGAGTTTATTGAACTCATCAATGCTGAACATGTGGCAAGTGGACCGTTGTTTGCAAGAGAGCTGGGCAGTAACGTCTCCTACAGGTCTTGGTTCATGGAGAGATGACCACCATGGATCGTTTCCGCGCAGCGATGGAAACGCGGTACAGGGATCGGGGTGTCGAGCGCAAGGTGTACACGCCTGGGAATCTCGATGTCTTGGATATCTTGATCCGACAGGAGCGTATCGCCAAGGTCCGTTGTTTTACTGAGTGCGAGTGCGCGTGTTTCGGAGGGTTACACTCGAGCCAGGTCATTGGTCGGCTTGCCGCAGAGGTGCCGAGGGAAGGTGACGTCTTGTCTGGATTGCTCGTAGCCAAGGATCGTTCCTATACGGTCCTTGATGGCGACGACTTGGCTGAATTTTCAGGGCTGTCGACCCCTGTTGTGAAGCAGAAACAGAGGTTCGTGATAGGCGTGAGCTGGGAGCTGCTACGATGGCACCTGGAGGGTATGTTTGGCAGGGTCGAGGAGGGTGACCACGACACGATTCGGGTGCGTACGTGCTCGATGAACGGCGACGTCGGCTGAGGATGTGGTAGGTGATGAACGTGGTGGACGTGACCCATACGGAGCAGCAAGTAACGCTGGAATGGGTGTCGAGCGCGGCCAACGACATGATTGCGGATGCGACGCTGGCCGTGTTGGCCGGGGTGGACAAGAGTCCGGCGTCTGTCAAGGGTGAGTCCTGCGTGGCTGTCGGTGCGGTCGATGACGCGTGGTGTGCAGTAACGTCGAGATGTCACGTCCATGCAGACGCGT
>QFES01000786.1:0-20841 GCA_003316375.1 Tylopilus plumbeoviolaceoides
TTGTCTTGCTCCGAGTACTTATCGAGTACTAGTACCGTGACTCATCACTCACTGGCACCTGCGTTTTCATCGCTTTCAAGTTCAGTCCATGGTCCATCCTGTCCCAGGCCCATCCCATTTCCCACGACGATCCTCATGGTGGTACCCATTCTATCCGCTACATGCATTGGCCGACCCTCCGCTGTCAGTAGTGACAGGGACCGTCCGCGCTGCCGCCATCGATGATATGCCCATTTGATTCGCCGCACCCATTCACCAACCTTCTGTGGCCCATCCACCCATTTCAAGTTGCCATACCCATTTCGATTTGCCAGCCCCGTGGTCCATCCAGTTCCATTCATTCGCCATGCCCATTCGCCAACCTTCCGTGGCCCATCCGGTCCCATTCCATTCCTGAGGCTGTCTGCACTCTCCTCCCATTCGATTCACCATGCCAATTTGCCAGCTGTGCACGAGGAAACTTCTTTCATATCAATGCCATTGCAACTGCTTTCACGACCTACAACGGATACTGCTCGCTCATGGTCCCTATCCTCATTCACTACCCCCACATCCAAACCACCGATTCCGACCATCCTCTCAATGTCTGCTACTCCTTGCGATGCCAACCCAATAGATAACGCTCACCAAGTCTCACCATGGGTGCATTCTGAGGCATCCCCTGTTCCCATCGCACCAAAACCCACTGCCAATGGAGAGGCGGTGCGGAGACGTCTCGTTCCCAAGAAGTCCAAGCTCGGTCTTCTTGGCTCATCATCCGCAAAACCATGCGAGCAAGATTTTTCAGATGTAGTCCAATGCATCAGAGGCTCACCGATGAAGAATGGAAATAGTACATTTGAGATCTACGTCAATCCCACCAATGACCCCGATATCAGAGAAATCCTGGTAGTAAAGAAGAAGAAGTCACAACTGCCAGTGGCATTGGACGGGTTGGAATGGGGGACGCTGGGAGAGGTGACGAATGTTCCGCCCACGACGAAGCCCAAGGAACCCAAGGAGTCCAGAGAGAAAGGAGGGAAGGAGAGTCTTCTGAAACTGGAGGCAGATGAGAATCAGAAATGGTGGAGTATCGGATGCGGAAGGAAGGACTCCAAGGAGAAAGATAAAAGAAAGGATCAGGATCGCGCTTCATGTAAGTTGTTCCGATCGAGTCCACTGACTTGCTGAGCGATTCTTAGCCCCTCAACCAACTGACAAGCCCGCCAACAGGCGCACTCGATTTAATTCATTGGACTCAGGGGTTCTGCTCTCGGATCCCATTAACAAGCAGCATGCCGGCTCGCCCAGTGACCATCAGCATGTCCCCACACTGCCGCCAGAAACCCATGCACCAACTGGTGCATTGACTGCCAGTCCTGCTGCTTCCAAGCACGAGTCAAAGTCGCTCAGGAAGAAAAATGTGAGCATCCTCGGACTTGGACTACCTTCCTCGATATGGTTACCTTCGACTTGTAGTGGATCGACGGCATCGTCCATCATTGCGGCCAATACTGCTGGCCATCATTTGTCCGTGGACTCAGCAACTCTGTTAGGCAGCGGGATTCTTACATGGGGACAGTTTGGCTCCACGATGTCTACGGTGTCTTCTCTCCACCCAATGTCAGCTCAGTCATGTGGATCTCGTCAATCATCTGGTAGCTCGGGAGTGACCTCCGTCAAGTGGGATGAAGCGGGGTTGGAGACCATCAAGGAAACCCACAGGAAGGACAAGGAAATGAGGCACAAAGAGAAGGAGAAGGGGGAGAGCCAGGAGAAGAAGAAATCTGAGACTAGCAAGGATTCTACCCGTCGGTCATCAGACAGTCGAAAGAGGACCCCGCTCTTGGCGATATTACAGGAGTTGTATCGGAACGTGAGGAAGATGAAAGGGAACAGCCACTGGTGGAACCCACTGTCGCGATAGAGGAAGTAACCTGGGATGCACACCGGATCCATGTAGTCGCTGCAGAGAACTCACCAATGGAAACGCTGGTGAAGCGTGTGCAACTTCAACCGGTATCAGATCAACCACTAGGTCACTGTCGACCCATGCCATTCTACGAAGGCAATGATGGTACATTCTTACGTTCTTAGTTTCTAACTTTCACTAACTCATTATAGACAATGTGGTTATGTCTCTCCTGGATGACGCGCCTAATGACCTAGCGCAGCTGATCAACCGCCTCGATCTAGAAGTCGGCGTCATTTCTAGCCCGAGCACGATCAAGGCTAGCTTCCAGGATAACATGGCTACTGTCCGGACCCACAGGCGAACACAAACGCCTGCACCCGCTGCAGATCCGTCTCCAGCTTTCAAAGTGCTTCGCCCTGCCAATACCCGTCTCCCAGCATCGAAGACAGTCATAGGTGCTTCCTCTAGGATTTCGCTGTTTAATCTCAACCCAAGCGATTGCTCTTCCTCGTCTTTGACATTTGGCTCTTGTCACTCCAAATCTGGGTCTCACAGAAATCTCGCTGCCTCCCCTGTTTTTAAGAAGGCACATTGTAAAAATCTTGGCCCCTCACGCAGAACTTGGTAACGGCAACCTGTTGAAATCCATGATGACTAAGCAGGTCTAGACTCTAGAACGTCTTATCTATGACGACATAGGTCTAGACTCTTATCTATCAGATGACATGATGATGATGACTCATATGATAAGATGATCAGTCAGCACATGCTGCGCATGACATCATATGATGATAAATCATTCTGCAACGTTCCATGGTGTTCCATGGATACTCTATACTGGGTAATAGTACACAATAGATACAAACATACCCTGTAGTATATAAGAGAGGGACTTAGTCCCACAATCTTAAGTCGCTCTTGCACTCCTACAAGTCAGATTGTCTTACCACAGCTACTCCTCTCTGCCTCTACACGTTCTATCAGTGAGTACTTCCCACTGATTATCCTGTGCTGCTGCTGTTGGAACAAGGACATTCCATAGTCCAGTTTCAATAGGTTATGAGCCCTGATTGCTAAGGATCTATAAGTCATACGTTTTCACGATGCCTTTTCCTGCTTTCATGCTCAACGTACCAGGAGGGCTGAGTCCTTTATGGATCATGCTTAACGTCCTTGTCTTTGTTCTAACACGGACTTGGGCTGCCGAATGGACTATGTCCACCGGCATGGTACTGATGGGACATTCATTTGTCTTCATCATTTTCCATCTTTCTTCTGCGAATGGACGCCAAATTGGCATCCAAGTACGGACCGCTAATGCACTTTATACTTTGGGATATCAGGTTATTCCTATACCAGGAACCAATAACCTTTTGCTCAACGACCCAAACCGAATTCTAACGGTATGTTGCAGAGATCTAGATACCCATGATATACTCTTCGAGCCACCTCCTTATGGGGATCATGGCAATGATCGAAGGCTAGTAATAGCAGATCCTCCTCCCTATGCTCGTCCCTTAAGGGGACAAAGGGCTCAAGGGGGCGCCAATCTCAGACCTAATGGTCCTGAGCAAAGACGCCAAAATCAGGATTTGGCGGCTCATCTCAGACGACGGAGACGTCGAATCCAGAGAGCTGACCAAATGGAGGAACCTGAGGTTCAAGTTCGAGAAGTGCCTAGGCACATAAGGGCTAACGCCCACAAACTTGAACAAGGCCTAAGAGTGGCGATTCAACTGGTGTTTGACATCGGAGCAGTCGCTAATCTACCTCCTCCTCCAGAATATGTCCAACTACACCGACCAGACACTCCACCGCCAACGTCTTCTCGAGATCCTTGCAGAAGAAGTTGAACCGAGACCCCATGCTCGGATCACAGCAGACACTTACCTAAGTGAACACTTTGCAGGGATTAGAGAGAAGGAGGGTATCCGGGGACCTGACGCACACGAAGGAACAACTGGCCGAAAGGCTAGAGTTTCCATTGTCCACTTATCGGACATTTTCGAGAATGTCAGCGAAGGGTCCCAAGGAGAAAATGGCTATATAGGTTTATTAACTTATGAGGGAGAATCGTTGGCATCGATGTTGGAAGGTAATGGTTTTGTTGTCGTGGGGGCCAACAAACATGAGAATCTCTTGCATTGCGAGGGGTTCGAATGGGTCCCCAGCGGTAATGAATATAGCCATATGGCTTGGCCAAATCCAATGGTCAACGTCGCGGATCTTATTGATCCTAACGACATGCCGTATGATATATGGGGACGATGGGACACATATTATGATGTTCCAAGGACCCACTGTTGGAACAGATATCTGGATAAGGAAAGGAGGAGGCGTTTTACTAGATTCATTAATCCTTTGGTTCGTGAGGAGGCTAATGAAATCTGCAGGAGTGCAGAAGAGCATTTCCAAGACGCTCTAGGTGAACTCGAGGCCTCTAACGGAGACCTGACGAACGAGAACACTGCACTCCAGCGGGAGGTCGCTGATCTTGAGCAGAGGATTCATTTCCTCGAAAGGGATCTCCAGGATGAAAGAGTGGTCGCGTATGAACTACGCAACTCTCTACTGGATGAAAGGGCAGCCAAGCAAGCTTGAGAAGAGTCGCCCGAAGCTGACGCCATGGCTCCAAACCCTAAAAGGGTTAGGAAAGTTCATGGAACAGGACGTCTCAGACGTCTTCCCTCTCCCAATCTTAGCTCAAGACCTCTACGCGACAGACATCCCACGAAGCCACGTGCTTCCAGATGAACGCTTCCTCTATTTTTTCAATGATTTAAATTGTATTCATAAAAAGATGGTTGTTATTCCATATAGCAGATGCGATGTCAAACAAGCCGTGATAGAAGGGGTTACAATCCCAAATTATCATTGGTTTGAAGACCTTCGTTTTCTGGAAATGGAACGACAAGTTGCGAGCCATTATGGACCTTATGTTTCTTGGGCTTTTGGACCTCCTTATATTCCTGATAAAACAATTGTTCCTAAACTAATACTTGATCTTTTATGAAATAGCTATGTCTAAATCCGAATCTGGTATTACCAAGAACGTCATCGTCTTGACTGGCAAAGAAAACTACTCCACCTGGCTACAAACCATCAGGTCTTACCTGATGACTCTCAAAGTCTGGCGAATTGCAAACGGCACACAGACCTTACCGGCTAATGCCGTGCAACAAGACGATTGGAGGGATTCGGATATGCAGGCAAATGGGATTATTTCCCTATATGTCAGTGATGCTATCCGGATCCATGTGGTCCAAGAATATGGAGGTAATGATGTCTCCCTTTCCTCGAGAACCCTAGCTGCTATCCGGCTTCAATTCGCACCGACTGGTCCTACCGGTCAATTCCATCTCTTTTCCCAGATTCTCAACTGGTGTGCAATCGCTTCTAGCGAAGTCACGATGGGTTCACAAATAGGTCATTTGGAAACTTTGTTTTCTGAACTCACTGCTGCAGGCATTGACCTGACACAGAACCTACGCACCATGATCTTGTGCAATGCCCTGCCAGATGAATATTCTGGTGTTGTTACCACTGCGGTCCACACAAAAGCTGCTGCCAACTTTACAATGACAAACATCGTACCCATGATATATGCTGAGTGTAACGACCTAGACTTTGAGTCGTAACGCTCGAGGGCAAGACAACAAACAACCGGTGTTCAAGGCTTTAAGACTAATCGTCAAGTCCAAAGCGAGTAGATGATGATGGGGAGCGGTACCCTTAATTCGTACTCAAGCCTAAGACGAGAGTTGAACAAGTGGATAAGACTGCCGTTTACTCTACTGTACATGGGTTTAAATACCGAGACAAGATGAGCACAGACCAAGCTATGAACTACTACGTATGGACGAGCGATGCTGCGTACATAGCCGTGCACAGTCGAGGCTGTACAAGTAAAAAGGTGGAATCATACGATAAGCCAATGGAAAAGAAGAGGATGATCATACGATATGTTAGCCAATGAGGATGATGAAAAAGGATGAATCATAACACTGAGGAGGGTCGCCTCTTCTCTTCTTCCTCAACTGCCGCCTTCGTCTATGGACAAAAAGGCAAACAAGGCAACAAAGGACAAAAGAAGAGAAAGCAGCCTTCTGGGAATGGAGCTAATAACTCCAAGGGCGATGGCAAGAAAGAAAAATGTGCGAAATGTGGTGGAGGTGGTCACACCACCTCTGAGCACCGGGACGACTATGTTCCCCCGAACGGTCAGAAACCACAGTATAAAAAGCAGGCACAGAAAGATGCCAAGCCCCAGCAAAATAAGGGTAAAGGGAAGGCAAAAGCCAATGTTGTGGACATGCTCCCAACAACTCATGTTGCAGATGTGGTGATGACTGAAGATGGGGAGGTCACCTCTGCCACCCACGTGGACCACCTGCTCGCGCAGGAGGATGCCGTGATGGAGGCCCAGTACTATGCACAGGATGAAGTGCTTGATTGGGGCGACGACGAGACAATGGACGAAGGTCCAAGTCGTAAATCGATTCGCCTCGAGGATCAGTCCTTTCAAGCCAGGTCCGTCTAGTACCTTCCCTATGGATGGACCATTGATATATCGGGATGCGAAGGGTTTCTTAATCCAAAAGACTGTACCACAGCAGTCTAAAGGATCATGGTATAAAGGAGGGTACAATAGCCGTTACATCTCTTCATAGAACTCAAATCCAAACGAAGAAGAGACTGGTTACATAGATGCCTCTTACGATATGTCTTACGATGATGATTATGGATATGGTTCTTGCTATGCTGTGACTGATAACAACATCGACATTGGAAATTCTTGGTTGGTGGATTCAGGTTGTTCACATCACCTGACTCCCTGCCTTGATGATTTCGTTGACATTGCTAACAAAGTCGAACGCTGCAGAACGGCTAACGATCAGGTCATGGACATTCGGGGTCTGGGAACAATTCTTTTGAGGATTTTTAATGGAAAAGAGTATCACACCTTATCCCTTTCTGGGGTTTGGTATGCACCGCATGTTTCCCATCGGTTATTATCTGTGACCGCGCTAACAAGCCAAGGTTTCACATGTAAAATAACTGATAAGACTCAGTTTTAGGACAGTAAAGGGCGTCTTATCATTTCCGCTGGAAAGCGAAATGCTTCAGACCGGTTACATTGGTTCCAAGCGGACACGCTTTCTACCTCTCGTGACTGTAAAACCCTTCAGAAGGATACTTCTTATCTTCTTTGGCATATGCGATTCGGGCATTGCTCGCATAACGCACTCAAACATGCTTTTGGGCATATTGAAGGTATCCCCTCTCTTCGTCAACCTACTGATTGGTCCCCTTGTAAGGGCTGTCAACTAGGAAAAGCTACGCAGACCCCTTTCCCACCCTCCGAGACTCATGCGTCTCGTTCCATGGAAATTGTTCATACCGACCTTTGCGAGTTTCCTACTCGCTCTAGGGAACAAAATACCTGGATGATGACCTTCTTGGACGACTACTCTGGTTTTGGCTCCATCATGTTCTTGAAACGCAAGTCGGATGCTACCGAGAAGTTGAAGGACTGGCTCATCTGGGCTGAGCGACAGACTGGGAATAAACTGTTGAAGTTACGTTCAGACCATGGGGGGGAATATATTTCCTCTGAACTACAAAAGTTCTTAACCTCACAAGGTATTGAACATCAAAAGACAGTCCCATATGTCCCACAACAGAATGGAAGAGCAGAACAGTTTAACTGTACCATCTTAGAGAAGGAGGAAGCAATGAGGCATCATGCCTGCTTACCACCAACCTTCTGGCAAGATGCAGTCCAAACATCTCTTCACATTTATAACCGACAACCAATGTGAAGATTAAATTGGAAACCACCAGTAAGTCTATGGAATGGGAGTAAACCAGATGTTTCTTATTTTAAAACATTTGGATGTCTTGCTTATGTCTTTATTCCAAAAGAACAAAGACAGAATAAACTCGCTATCAAAAGCGAGATAATGACCTTCATAGGATACGAAAAAGGTACAAAAGGATATCATTTCTGGTCACAAACCAGGAGGAGAGTTATAATCTCCAACAATGCCACTTTTGATGAGAATATCTTTCCACACTGTCCTAACCAGAGAAAAGCCATTCCACCTAATGAAAATCTAGATAACGAACACGAAAATGGTAATGGTAACACAGGTGACAGTGATGATGATGGTCATCTGGATAATGATATCCCACCTGAACTACCTCCACATCCCCATCAGGATCCAGCACCACCTGGAGTGCAGCCACCTCCAGGTCCTGATGAAACTTCTTTACCCCCAAAGAAGGACAAAGGCAAAAGGAGAGCAACGGTTGAAGATGAACCTGAAGCTCCTCCTAAAAAGCCATCCAAGTCCAAGGGTAAAAAGAAAGTGTCTTTTAAAGAAAAGACTCCTCCTCGTCCAGATCCTGTACCGGAACCTCAACCGGAACCTATTCCGGAACCTATTCCGGAACCTCAACCTGAACCAGTTCAGGAGGAGCGACCAGCTCGTGCATTGCCTCACCAACGCACAATTATTCTTGCAGTTCCATATGAACGTCCAGTGCTAAATAGGGAACATCCTAGAGCACAATTCCAATTCAGACGACCTAGTCATCGTCTCCGTCAACCCTATATCCGTCCTGATAACACCTATGGTGATAGGACCCCAGTTGAGATAGAAAGGGAAATCCAAATGGAACGAGATTTTGTCCAACGAATGTTTCAACAGAGACGGGAACAACAACAGGAACAACAACAGGAACCTCCTGTTCAAGGTCCTCCTATGCATCCACAGGACAAGGACTACGATCATATAGTTGATTTCTCAAACAAATTCTTTATTGAAATGATGTCTCATGCAGTAGAGTCCGATGAAGTGCCAAAGCACTATAAGGACATAAAGAAACTACCAAAAGAGACTCAAAAAGAATGGTACGCCGCTTGCGATGATGAGATGAAATCCATAAAAGATCGAGAAGTTTGGGAACTTGTGGATTTACCAAAAAATCGAAAGACTGTTAAAGGCCGCTGGGTCTTTGTTCGTAAAAGTGATGGTCGTAAAAAGGCCCGCTTTGTTGCTAAAGGCTTTACTCAAGTCTATGGCCTAGATTATGAAGACACCTTCTCTCCAGTAGCAAGATTCGAGACAGTAAGAACAATTCTTGCTTTAGCTGCCTTAAAAGATTGGGACATCGAAGCACTCGATGTTAAAACTGCATTCTTATATGGTAAACTCAATGAAGAAATCTACTTGGAACAACCAGAAGGTTATGTCGAAAAAGGTCAGGAAAGAAAGGTTTGGTGCTTGAAAAGAGCCATTTATGGTCTCAAACAAGCTTCTTTGCAATGGAACAAAGAACTACACAAATCGTTGCTCAAAATGGGCTTTAAACAATGTGTATCTGATGCTGGTGTTTACGTGAACTTTGTAGGGAATGACATCATCCTATTCATCGTATATGTCGATGATGGTCTCTTCACTGGATCAAACTCCAAACTCATCAAAGAAAAGAAGAATGAATTCATGAAAGTATGGGAATGTAAAGACCTAGGCGAAGCAAAGGAATATCTGGGAATGTGTATCACTCGTGATCGCAAGAAAAAGACTTTGATTCTTGACCAGATATCCTACGCCAAAAAAGTAATCAAACGTTTTGGTCTTGAACAAGCTAAGTCGGCGAGAACTCCTCTCCCACAAGGCTATTCCCCTGCTGCTAACTGAACCTAATCCAGAGATACGCAGTCAATATCAATCAGTCATAGGTTCTCTGCTTTACATTATGCTTGGAACGAGACCAGATCTGGCTTGGCCAGTAATCCAAATGTCTCAATTCTCTGCAAACCCATCTGAAGACCATCTCGCTCGTGCATTATATATTGTCAGATATCTGGCTTCAACAAAAAGCCTGGCACTAAAGTTTGATGGATCTCAAAATGAAGGCTTTATTGCTTTTTCAGATGCGGATTGGGCAGGTGATATCAAGACAAGGAAATCTACAACTGGATATCTTATATTCCTTGCTAATGGACCTATTTCCTAGGTCTCTAAACGCCAGAAGACGATTTCATTATCGTCAACTGAAGCAGAATATAAAGCCATGACTGATACTGCTCGTCAAATATCTTGGCTCAAATCTCTTTTTACAGAGATAGGATTCACAATACCCAAAGTACCAATGTACTGTGATAACCAAGGAGCTATATTCTTAGCTTCAAATCCTGCAGTTGAAGGTCGAACCAAACATGTAGAGCTTCTGAGTCATGAGCACTATATTCGTGAATGTGTTCAGGAAACCGACAAAGTTGAACTGTTCTTCATTGAAACAGAAAAACAGCTTGCAGATTTGTTCACAAAGAATCTTCCTGCGCCTCGATTGGAGACTCTCAGACAAGGTATCAAAATGATTTCTTTTCAGTCACGTTCATCATGAGGAGGAGTGTTGAAACTGATGATGACTAAGCAGGTCTAGACTCTAGAATGTCTTATCTATGACGACATAGGTCTAGACTCTTATCTATCAGATGACATGATGATGATGACTCATATAATAAGATGATCAGTCAGCACATGCTGCGCATGACATCATATGATGATAAATCATTCTGCGACATTCCATGGTGTTCCATGGATACTCTATACTGGGTAATAGTACATAATAGATACAAACATACCCTGTAGTATATAAGAGAGGGACTCAGTCCCACAATCTTAAGTCGCTCTTGCACTCCTACAAGTCAGATTGTCTTACCACAGCTACTCCTCTCTGCCTCTATACGTTTTATCAGTGAGTACTTCCCACTGATTATCCTGTGCTGCTGCTGTTGGAACAAGGACATTCCATAGTCCAGTTTCAATAGAGAGTGGTGTGGGAGTCTTGTGGCGAGGGGTGAGAAGGGGATTCTCAATAGCCTCTCCTGCTAGGCGGCGAGTGGCGGCACACTTAGCGCGTTGGCGGTCTTCCCAAGAGATTTCGTAGGATGTAGTGACAAGGGGGTGGGCCCGTCAGCAAGATAGCTGGGGCGAATGGAGAAGCTAGTTCTTTTGTTATGCTACCGAGTGTGAACTAGTTGGAACGATGCAGACGTGCATGGACAATGACCAAAGACAACTGCGCAACCGTGCGCGAAGAGTAACGATGAAGCGAGAGCAAAGTCAACCTTGACAATGCTGGAGCAAAGAGATACTCAGACCTAACCCTAGGCCTGGACTAGTGTCAAGCAATGGTGAATTGCATAGAACTAGCTTAGGGAAATACAAGTACAGCTACTACCCTTTATATAGGGTTGGGAATGGCGCATGGACCAAGTCCGTGTATGGTACAGTGACGAATGAGGAAAGTGGAACGATCATGAGGAGCGAATCAGAAAAGAGAAGGAAGTCATATGATATGAGAGCCAATAGGAAAATAGAGAGCGAATCATACGATGACGAAAAAGGAAACAAACGTGGATGTGCAGCAACAGGCCTGCAGAGGAAAGGATGCGTCATCAATAAGAGTCTAGGGCGGGCATAAGTGTGAGTCACAACGAGTCAAAGATAAGAAAGAAAAGAAAAGGACACGCCACGTCTGTATCGTAACACTTAGGGGCATAGTGCTCTTCCCACCATTGTGCAACCTTGCTATTAGGGTCCAAGCCTAGGTAGTGGATAAGGTATTAAGTCTTGTCCAGAGCCTTGACCTTCTTCCTAGCAGCGGCTATCTTCCTGGCTCATTGAATCAGCAAGGAATCATGGAGTTTCCTCATATGAGTGAAGGTGTACTTCCAAGCTCATTGAATTAGGGTGGAGTCATAAATAGAGAGAGAGGGGATGGTGACCTTTCCAGAGGCCCAATTGATCAGGGGGTTTACTTTGTGGAGCCACAGCATTCCAAGGATCATATTTTCTTTTCTGCAGTTCAAGACAAGGGATTCCCTGTCTTTCATCATTCCTGCTATCCAGATATATCTGCCAGACAGACTTGGACCTTATGACTTATGATCCCAGCTTGGTTTGGTGAGCCATCCACATTGTAGGCTCAAATTGGGTTTTTCAACTTGATAAGCAAATATCCATTCCACTTTATGTGGTCTCTATCCACAAAATTTCTGGTTGCTCCACAGTTAATGAGAGTGGTGGTGTTGACAAAGACTGCTCCTCCAGGCTTTGAAAGAGAAACAGCAATAAGTAGGAATTTGGCCTGGGTACTTGTTACAATAACATGAGCAAGTCTATGAGAAGGAGGCAATGACTTTGACTTGTCATTCCCCTGTACTAAAAATCCTGTTGAACTGACTCTCTTTTAGCCAGCTCTTTGGTGATCAGGATAGATACCTATTTGTAGACCCTTTCAATGGTTGGTCTCTTGAGTTGTTGGTTTTTTTCCAACTCCTCATCCTGATCAAAGCACATTTTGAGCACATGAAGAATCTTGTCTTGCAGCTTGCCTTGAGCTTTTAACTTCTCAACATATAGGATGAGTTGTGACTGGGGATGTGACAATGCAGTAGCATATGGTGATGGCATAGGAACCTCAGTGGTGCATACCTGCACTTTGCCTGACCTGGGTGAGCACTGTTGGTTAGGAGGCCCTCCTCCACCAGGGTGTGGATGGTTCCTAGTAGAACATCTTTTCTTATAACATATGAAACACCTATTTTCTTTGATGTGCCTTGCTTTTTTAATTGGTGTGAGTTGTATTGCTTTGATGTCCATAGTGTAGGGATCCAAGGTTGACTTTCGAGATATGTTTCCATTATCTCTACTTCTACTCCACAGGCCCCAGATGCAAAGAAGGTGCTTGTGGAACTTAAAGGCATCCTTGATTTGATCCAAGTGGTTAGTGTCTCAATGACCATGGCCAAGATCTTCAGATCAAGACCCATGATGAACAACTCTATCAATGTAGTTATCTGCCCTTGAAACCTGATTTTCTAGCCATAGTTTTAAATTTCTGCATGTTGTAAGAGTTCATTACTTTCTACAGTTGCAGACCCCTCTTTCACAGCTTTCCATGCTGTCATCCCACATCAATTTGTTTCAATCTATGTCCAATCTGTCCCAATCCATTTGTATCCATTCCAGTCCATGTGGTCCATGCATTTCCAGATCATCTGGACTCACTTCCACTATGCATTTCATTTTAGACAACACATACCAAGGCTCTAGGCCTGTGCCACTGTCACTGCCACACCATACAGGCAGCCCTCTTATTTTCCTTTGCATCCAATAGGGATGACAGGGTTCCTGGAAGTTTTCTTGTAGTATTTCCAATACTACACTCTACTTAAGACCTTTGTCTAGCTATGAATAGATCTATCTTCTTGCAGTATGAAGGTCACCTGCTCGTGTGCAGGATTATCTCTCCCCTTCTTTCTCCTCATCTTTATCATTCATATCTGTTTCTGGTTCTGGTTCTGTGCTATCTGGTTCCATTCTGGATGTCTGATCTGTGTTTCCTATGCTCTGGACTCTCCTGCTCACACTCAAGATAGGTTTGAGCAAACTCTTACTCTTCTTTTCTCTTCAGAACCTCTTTCTTACAACATAGGAACTAAATGACTTAGTATCCTTAGGGTCCTGGCTCATCCTAAGCTTCACAAGTGCCTGCTTAGCCTGTGTCTTCATGTCAGTGGGATAGAACATAGTGAGAAAATCTTCCTTCATTATGGTAAAATGAAGGGGTACTTCTGCCTCAGCTTTGTTTATCTTGTCATACCAACCTTCAATGAAGTTGGCACCATCACCTTTGCTCATCTTGTTGAGTGATACTAATGCCATCCTAGTAGATGTTGGCATTCAGATGGAAGTAGGATTCCATCACAAGTATCTATTGGTGGGTGTCCTCAGGCATGCCAGAGAAGTCAGAAGGCAACCCTGCCTTGTATTCAGTGGGACATAGATCAGCCATAGGGGAGTCTTCCCTGGCAAATTTGGAGCTGTCAAAAGGGGGTGGGGATGGGGATGGGATTGAGATGGAGAGTCCTTCAAAAGTGGGGAGGGGGTTAACAGAGACAACTGGAGTGGATATCAGAGTAAGGTCTCAGATTATCCAGTCCAACCCAGTGGGGGCACTGCTAGTTGTAGGGGGAGGGGGAACCTATGAGAAAGAGGAAGTGGTGAGTGGGAGAGTAGTGATAATGGGGGTGGTGAGTGGGATAGCTGGGGCAAATGGAGAAGCTAGTTCTTTTGTTACACTACTGAGCATGAACTAGAGACAACAATGCAACCATGTGTTGTAAGAAAGATAGTCAGTGTGGAAAGTGAGTATGACTTATCCCAGGGGTTTTGAAAAGAAAAGAAGAGGAAGGGTTTGCTCAAACCTATCTTGAGTGCAAGCAAGAGAGTCTGGAGCATGAGAAACATGAAATGGACATCTAGAATGAAAGCAGATAGCATGGAAGCAGAAACAGAAACAGATGCAGAAAATGATGAAGGCGAAGGAAAAGAAGGGGAAAGATGACTCAGAGACAATCCTGCACATGGGCAGATGACCTTCAGACTGCAAGAAGATGGATCTCTTTATAGCTAGACAAAGCTTTTAAATAAAGTGTAGTATTGGAAATACTACAAGAAAACTTCCAAGAAGCCTGTCACTTCTGTCAGAAGTGAAGGAAAATAAAGAGGGCTGCCTCTATCATATGGCAGTGACAGCAGCACAGGCCTAGAGCCTCAGTGCATGATGTCTGAAGTGAAATATGTCGAATAGATAAGTAGGGTACCTAGTACATACGCCCCTATTAGACTAGTAGTAGTATGAAGGACATCCAGACATAGTCTGTGCATGTCTGCAGTCAGTCTACTCTGGACTTACATCGGTCCTGGTCCGTCCTTACCGGACACACACCGGACCTTATGTAATAAGACATGCATATACTGCAAGGTCTTCACATACCCACTGGGGATCACTTAGATGCTTAGGATACAGGATATATACCAGGGAACCCTCCCTGATATAATAGAACAAGTTTCTTTGTCTACTCCCATCTTCTGTGCTCATCTCAACCACCCAGGTAAGTCTGGTGGCCTTCCCTCACACATCTATGCTTTGCTCAACAAAATATACAGCATAAGAGAGTCCAGACAATCCAGAAATGGACAGACCACATGGAAGTGGAACAGATCTGGACAGATTGACATGGATGGGGATGGATTGGACATGGATTGACACAGATGGATGTGGGATGATAACTTGGAAAGCTGTGAGAGAAGGGTTTGGAACCATAGAGAGTGACCAACTCCTATAGCATAGACAGTGAGTAACAATGAAATGATGTTATGATTTCTTCATTTTCTCTTTATCCTATTGGTTCACTGATCATATGATTTTCTTCTTCATTTTCATTGGACTCATTATGACTCCACTTTCCTTTACCGTTTCTGTAACGACCTAGACTTAGAGTCGTAACGCTTGAGGGCAAGACAACGAATCAACCAGTGTTCAAGACTTCGAGACT
Source organism: Tylopilus plumbeoviolaceoides (assembly GCA_003316375.1). Lineage (NCBI taxonomy): Eukaryota > Fungi > Basidiomycota > Agaricomycetes > Boletales > Boletaceae > Tylopilus > Tylopilus plumbeoviolaceoides. Next base: position 15,315 of record QFES01000786.1, read on the forward strand.
AATCGTTAAGTCCGAAGCGAGTAGATGAGGATAGGGAGCGGTACCCTTAATTCGCACTCAAGCCTAAGGCGAGGATTGAACAAGTGGATAAGACTGCCGTTTACTCTACTGTACGTGGGTTTAAATACTGAGACCAGACGAGCACAGACCAGGCTATGAACTACTACGTATGGGCGAGCGATGCTGCGTACATAGCCGTGCACAGTCGAGGCTGTGCAAGGAAGAAAGTGGAGTCATACGGTAAACCAATAGGAAAAGGAAAAGTGATCATACGATATGTTAGCCAATGAGGATGATGAAAAAGGGATGAAATCGTAACAGTTTCTGTCTACATAGCCTTGACTGCATATAACTGCATGTGCAGCCTTACTTGTACTAGTACACATATAGTAATGCATAGCTTGGCCTGTGCTACATATCATATGGTATAAATACCCCATGTACAGTATGAATAGCCTCAGTCTTATCCACTTGTTATTCTCTTGTCTCTAGACTTGAGTCTAAATTAAGGATACCGCTCCTCTACTATCTCATCCCCTCACTTTAGGCCTGACGATTGACCTTAAAGCCTTAAAACATTGGTACTTGTTGTTGTTGTCTTGCCCTTGAGTGTCACAACTCAGTCTAGGTTGTTACAAATGAGAGCTAAGTCAACCTTGACAAAGCTAGAGCGAAATGATACACAGACCAACCCTGGCCTGGACTAGATTCAAGCAATGGTAAGCTTGTGTAGAACTAGCTTAGGGCAATACAAGTACAGCTACTACCCTTTATATAGGATTGGGAATAGTGCATGGACCAAGGCTATGTATGGTACAGTGATGAGATAGGAAAGTGGAACAACATTGAGGAGTGAATAGAAAAAGTGGAACATATTAATACAAGGAGCCAATGAGAAAAGAGATGAGTATCATGTGATGACAGAAAAGGAACAAATGTGGATGTGTAGCAACAGGCCTGCAGAGGAAAGGACATGTTATCATAGGAGGTCTAGGGCTTGTTATGATTTCTTCATTTTCTCATTGTCCTATTGGCTTACTTATTGTATTATCTCTTTCTTTTTTCTCATTGAACGACGTATGACACCATTTTCTCTTTACCATATCTGTTCGTACAGCATTGATTGCACATAGCTGCATACACAGCATCGCTTGTCCTTACTAGGTAGTTCATAGCCTGGTCTGTGCACCTCTTATCACAGTATTTAAACCCATGTATATTACCGTATCCCTTAGTCTTATCCACTTGTTTTCCTCTTGCCTTAGGCTTGAGTGTGAATTAAGGATACCACTCTTCTTTTTACTCTCATCTACTTGCTTCGAGCTTGACGATTAGCTTTGAAGCCTTGAATACTGGTTGAACTTGTTGTCTTGCCCTCGAGCATCATGACTCTAAGTCTAGGTCGTTACACTTGGATAAGACTACCTACTTGAGTGCAAGACATTGCCTCAGAAGATTTACTCTACTCACGAAGAAACGATATTCGCTACCCCAAAATGATACATCAAAAGACTTGCCCAGAACTAGGTTGGAAGATACTTAGTAGTAAGCAATGATGTCAGACCCCTTCAACATGGACGATCTCAAAGCAGCCTTGATCAATGCTATGAAGGAAGGAACGAAGTCTGAAGAAATGACGAAGAAGATTGCCACGGCCAAGCCAGGCAAATGGGATGGTGACAAGAAGAAGTTCCGTCTATGGTGGACAAAGATATGTTTATGGGTTTCGACTCAAACCTGGAAAATGGACAAGGTACGGGCCATGGCAGTCCTACTATGTCTAGAGGAAAAAGCAGAACCCTTCACCCAACTCACTATGGAGAAGTACCTCGACAAAGAAACAAGGAAGAACAAGGATGGAGACTTAATCGGAGAAGCAGCTTGGCTGGACTGGACAGAGCTTCAGGAAGAATTCACAAATTTCTTCCAAATTAAAACTCTTGAGTACCAATCATATCAGGAGTTAAAAGCTCTTCGACAAGGGTCGATGCTCACCATGGATTTCCTCCAAAAGTTCGACATTCTCAAACGAGAAGCAAAAGTGTCGGACAGGGAGGCAGCACATTTGCTCAAGCAAGCCATAAGGTTCTCCACCTATCAGCAGGTATCTCTCCACTGTGAGATTGAAGACGATGAGTATGACGAACTGTACAAACAATATGACGTCTACAGAAAGACATTAGAAAGGATCCACGAAGAACGGGGAGCAGCTAGAGCAGCCCAAACCCCAAAGCCCTATTGAGGACCATATCATCCTTCTCAGGGCCAACCAGGCCAAGACCAGCCAAGGTTTACGCCCACAGGGACACAGCCCGGCCGTGGAGCTCCAATGGAGATCGGAATGCAGTACGCCGGTGATACCCGTACTTGCTATAACTGCGGAGAAGTAGGGCACATCACCTGAAACTGCAAAAAGCTGAAGAAAGCGAATGCAAGGTCTTCAGATCTCGCACCTGAGCAACCACAGGTAGCTGCTAGAGGGGGGTACGCTTCCCACAACACCGCTTATATAACAGCAGAGGCAGAGGCCTACTGGCAGGACAAACTGGCGGTCAAAGCTAAACAGCAGGAAGCTTTAAAAGGCCAATGATTGTGAATGAAGAGGATGTTTATGATCTAGAAGAGTATACTGATGATGATTTTCCTGTATGCACAATAGGCTCTATTTTCGGGGTGTTTTTCAGTGAAAGTACAGCATCCAAAGACGTGCTTAATTCCCCTATAACTAACTGCTCTACAGGAATATCACCACAACCCCTCGACTCAAACAACCAAAGACAATTTACCATTCGAACTAACTTATGATTCAGAACAACCACTGGATGGAAGTCAACAGAACTCTATGCCTTACTAGACTCAGGAGCATCCAACTCCTTTATCAATTTGAATTTTTGCAGACACAATAACCTCATTCTTCGCAAATTGACTAACCCTGTAATAGTTACCAATGCCGACGGATCTGAAGGAGCTATAGGAAGCATTACTCACTTAGCAACCCTTTTGCTAGATGTTCAAGGACATTTGGAATATGCTGACTTCTATGTTACTGTTCTGGGAATGCACTCACTATTCATAGGATATGATTGGCTAGAACGTCACAATCCAATGGTTGACTGGATCAAAAAGGAATTAATCTTTTCCAGATGTACAGCTCGATGTTCACTATATCAACAAAACCGAATACCCGCCTCGATGTTCCAATGAGCAATAGAGGAAGGACTCAAAGAAAAAGTGCCCATTCAATACCATGAGTACCTTGACGTCTTTTCACAGAATGAATCAGAACGAATGCCGATCAGAAAGCCTTGGGATCACGCTATAGATCTCAAATCAGACTTTGAACCAAGAAAAGGTCATATCATTCCCTTATCCGATACTGATATGGAAGAAGTTAGAACGTTCATCAAAAAAGAACTCAAAAAAGAATATATTCAACCCTCCAAATCCCCACAAACATCGCCCGTATTCTTCATCCCCAAGAAAGATGGTGAAAAATGAATGGTCATTGACTACCATTATCTCAATGATAGGACCATAAAAAATGCCTATCCTGTACCGCTAATCCCTCAATTGATAGATCGACTTAAAGGTGCTGATCTCTTCACTACCATGGATCTCCGATGGGGATACAACAACATCCGCATCAAGGAAGGCGACGAATGGAAGGGAGCTTTCATCACTCCTCTTGGTTCCTACGAACCATTGGTAATGTACTTCGGAATGACAAACTCACCATCCATCTTTCAACAGATGATGAATGATGTCTTCAATGACATGTATACGGTTGTTATTATCTTCATGGACAATTGCAACATCTTCACCAAAGGACGACCAACAGAAGAACATTGAAAGATCATCAAAGAAGTCCTTCAACGCCTACGCAAAAACAACCTCTATGTCAAACCAGAAAAATGTCACTTTGAACAGAAGAAAGTGGACTTCCTCGGAATGGTTGTATCCAAGGAAGGTGTCGAGATGCAAAAATCCAAGGTGGCCGGCATTCTCGATTGGCCAACCCCAACCAGGCTCAAACAAGTACAAGGATTTTTGGGCCTTTGCAATTACTATCGGCATTTTATTGCCAATTTCGCTGACATTGCTAGACCATTAAATGATCTTACAAAGAAAGATGCACCATTCATATGGGGGCCAACTCAAGAGGAAGCATTCAACAATCTCAAAGAATGCTTTACCAAAGCACCTCTCCTTGCATACCCAGACCAAGAAAAAGAAATGCGAGTAGAAACTGATGCTAGTGACATCACCACAGGAGGTGTTTTATCAGTAAAAGGCGAAGACGGTTTGTGAAGACCAACCGTGTTCATCTCTCACTCTTTTGACAGCGCGGAACGGAACTATCCAATCTATGATAAAGAGCTCTTGGCGGTCATTCGAGCTCTCAAAGAATGGTGCCATTACCTTATTGGAAGAGCTTCTTTTGAGATTTGGACTGATCACAAAAATCTTGAGTATTGGCGAAAGCCACAAACCTTATCCCCTAGACAAGCCCGCTGGCATGCACTTTTGCAAGAATTCAATTATATGATGTGCTACAAGCCAGGAACAACCAATGGACGAGCAGATGCTCTATCAAGAAGACCAGATCATGGTGATGAGGTCACCGACCACAATACTAACATCACCATTTTCCCAGAAATCCTTGAAGCAAATAACATTTCCCTATCATCCTCATTTTACGAAGAACTAACCATTGAATCACAGAAAATCTCAGGGGACGTAGAAGGTTTTACCTTTAATGATGAGGAAAAAATATTCAAAAATGATTCTGGAAAAGTTTTCATTCCTTTTTCCCTATGAATGAGATTATTGACTATATGTCATGATTCTCCAATCGCTGGCCATCCTGGTCAGGCAAGAACCATTTACAGTGGGCAACAAAACTGTTACAATGCCTAACCCTAATGCGCACTGCAAGCACCTGTGTGAATCTCACTTAGCTATAGTGGGACAAACTAAAGTAGGTACCCTTAGCTACAAGTCACTCCCTGGGTTCATGTTATTTGGACTAGTGGATGCAGAGATATTTACATCTTAAGTCATCCATGTCATTGTAACAGTTTTGTTGCTAATCTATTTATATATGGAAATCATATGTTGTCAAGGGATATTATGTCAGGAATAGGTCATGTGACATCTGAATAATTCAACATGATGCAAACATAGCAAAACACTACCACCTTTACCACTTCCTTCATCATGAAATCCCTTTCCAATGATCAAATCCATCAAATCCTCACTTTCTTGGAATCTGGACAATCAACCCACCAGATTGCTGTTTCTACTGGCTTCAGTACTGCCACTATCAGTTGTATTCGTACCAAACACTGTCCCAACCTTCCCAAATCCTCTGGTGGTCGTCCATCCATTATTTCCCCTACCTATATGTGACATGCTATTCGACTCATTGGTACTGGAAAGGCTGAAAATGCTGTCCAGGTTACCAAGACTCTTCAGGATATCAAGAACCATTCCATCTCCCCCCAAACCATTCGCCAGCACTTGAAAA
>QFES01000786.1:21192-36021 GCA_003316375.1 Tylopilus plumbeoviolaceoides
TTCAGGATACCCTGCAAACTTATGGATTTTCTCCAGAGGAGATCATCTTTCAGCAGGATAATAACCCCAAGCACACCAGTAAGAAGGCCAAGGAGTGGTTTCAGGACCATGGGTTTGAGGTCATGGTATGGCCTGCTCAATCACCAGATCTTAATCCCATAGAGCATCTATGGTTTCTTCTCAAAAAAACGCTGGCAGACTATTCTGGGCCAGCAGAGGGGATAGAGCATCTTTGGAAGAGGATTGTGAAAGAGTGGTATGAGATTGGGGTTGAGGAGTGTCAAAGGTTGATTGAAAGTATGCCCAGAAGAGTTCAGGAGGTCATTAAAGCCAAAGGAGGATATGCTTCATACTAATTTGCAATACCCTTGATATCAGCAACAAAACTGTTACAATGACATGGATGACTTAAAATGTAAATATCTCTGCATCCACTGGTCCAAATAACATGAACCCAGGGAGTAATTTATAGCTAAGGGTATCTACTTTAGTTTATCCCACTATAGCTAAGTGAGATTCACACAGGTGTTTGCAGTGCGCATTAGGGTTAGGCATTGTAATGGTTTTGTTGCCCACTGTACCTCTCCTACATGTGCTTGACATTGCCAGATGCAACAACTGGAAAGAGTTGCTCTGCAACCTTTCTGCCTTGGCATGTAAGTATCTTACTACTGATGGGCTTTAACCTTGCTCGTCTGAGTTTTGGAAGGGTGAACTGACTAGGTTGTACTAGTACTTCAAGTATGTGCAGAAGGGCCGGCAGTTTGAAGAGGGTAAGTGATACCTTGCCAGATTCATACATAGTACTCCAGGTCTCTACTAACTCATCAACAGTCCTGATCCAACTAGAACTATATGGTGGAGCTCTTGCTGCTGTGATGCAGCTTGACAACAAGAAATTTACCAATAGGTTAATATTTGTATGCACTATCCATTCCATCACATCTTGCAATGTGCTGACTTTTAGCAGCTCACAGTTGATATCCCTCATCACATGATCAGTAGGCTTGCATATGCTGGCAGGCTAATCATTACCAATTGACTCAGGGCCATCACAATGGCTGAAAATATGACATGAACCCGTGATGCCATCATATGGAAAGGTGAAATCAAAGGATATCTCCTGTTTCATTTATATGATCCTGTCCCTGGGACTGTCGCCCAGCAAAAGGTAATCAAATTTCTACTTATTCATTGCCCATTCAAGTGAGCACTCCCACATAGGTGTTATATTTCGACAGTCCTTATCCAGCACTTTTTATCTGTTGGGCATTCAGGCTGAGCAATGAAGATGAATTCTTTAGCATGTTTCAAGAAGTCACTGGCCCCAATGGGCTGTCATATTTACAACCAGTGCAGCAGCTGGATATGGAACTACTCATCTTTGGCTGTAACGACCTAGACTTTGAGTCGTGACGCTCGAGGGCAAGACAACAGACAACCGGTGTTCAAGGCTTCAAGACTAATCGTCAAGTCCGAAGCGAGTAGATGAGGATAGGGAGCGGTACCCTTAATTCGCACTCAAGCCTAAGGCAAGGATTGAACAAGTGGATAAGACTGTCGTCGTAGGTACTTTACATGGGTTTAAATACTAGAGAGGGCTGCGCACAGACCGAGCTATGAACTACCTAACTTAGACGTGCAATGCTACGTGTATAGGTATGCGCAGTCGAGGCTGTACGAGTAGAAAAGTGGAGTCATACGGCAAGCCAATGGAAAAGAGAAGTGAAGTCATACGATATGTTAGCCAATGAGGATGATGAGAATTGATGAAATCGTAACATTGGCTGTGGTGCAGTAAGTTCTTTTAACTGTTTAAGAATGATACTGAATGATTTTTTAGTTTTTCAACTTGTCTTGACTTTGCTGTTAAAAGGCCAAACAGGCGAGCTGACAACATCTGGAAGAACTTAACCCTTTTGCACATGTCTCAAGTCAGACAGTTCTTCTGCCAAGTCGTTACATCCAGGCTTACAAATGTGTCGGATGACAAAGGGATCAAGGCGATGGACAGTCTGAACTTGAAGCAGCTAGCTGTCATCCAATTCTGAGTACTGAGTTGTGACAGTGATCATTTTCATGTCATGTAGATATATTGTGTACAAATATCTCAAAGCACAAGTGAATCCAAGCAATAGCATGGGTAACCCATAGTGAAGGCAAGGTTAGTTGTTGTCAAATAGCTAAGTAAGTATATATGCCCCTATTAGACTAGTAGTAGTACACAGGACATCTGAACATAGCCTGTGACTGTCTGCAATCAATCCACTCTGGAGGGCAGTCGCTTGATCATTAGAGAGAATACGACTTGTAAAGTGGTTCTGTTACGATTTCATCCTTTCTCATCATCCTTTCTCATCATCCTCATTGGCTAATGTATCGTATGATTCTCCTTCTCTTTTCCATTGGTTTATCGTATGACTCCACTTTCTTACTCGTACAGCCTTGACTGTGCATGGCTGTGTACGCAGCATCACTCATCCATACATGGTAGTTCATAGCTTGGTCTGTGCTCGTCTTGTCCCAGTATTTAAACCCATGTAAAGTACCTACAACGGCAGTCTTATCCACTTGTTCAATCCTCGCCTTAGGCTTGAGTGCAAATTAAGGGTACCACTCCCTATTCTCATCTACTCGCTTTGGACTTGATGATTAGTCTTGAAGCCTCGAACACTGGTTATTCATTGTCTTGCCCTTGAGCGTTACGACTCAAAAGTCTAGGTCGTTACAGGTTCTGCACAGGACATAAAGCTTCAAACCACATTTCTTCATCTGGGACAACTCATGAAATCCACATAGCCATAGGATTGGACAAAGCAACTTTATCATATTCCTTAGTAACCACATTGTTGATCAATGACTGGCCATGTTCAGTGAGGAGGATAAAAAGATCAAATTGATGTATTTTGTGCTCATGATCCAAAATTCAGATGACCTGTTCAGAAAAGTCCATTGCCTGCTTGCTTGTTTGCAGAAACACTTGCTTGTAATGGGTGATAAGAAGACACTTGCTAACATCTGTGGTATATTGGATGATTGAGCCTGAATTCTTGATCACATCTGCAAATGACTGTAACAGCTTGAGTTTGGAAATGTAGAAGTCAGTCTTGACACCTGATTTTCCCTTCCAAGTGCCAGCTTTGATAATAGCATTCTTACAAGCATGAAACTTGTTGAGAGAAGCTTGCATACATAGTATCAGTGTGCAATGGACTTTGGGCTTGGTAGATGAAATTGATAATGGAATGAATAGTAGCAACAAATTCTGGTGGAGCAGCACCTGCCAAGATAGGCACAATTTTCCACTGAATGTTGCTATGCTCCTGCCCCATCATTTGCTGGATGTGCAAGACTCTACCAAAAAACTGTTGCATGCTGATATGCTTGTGAGCAGATTTGAAATAAAAATCCAGTTCATCTTTGCCTATTACCTCCTTGCACCATGCAAGGACATAATTGAAAAAGAGCTTGTGTAGCATATGAAGGACTTCTGGGACAAGGAATATAGCAGGGTTGGAATGCAAGTAGTCCTGCCAGAAAGGGAGATGAACTCCTAGCAGTAGTTGAGCCTTGGGATATTTTTGGAAATGATCAAGATTGGGTCTATGTCCTGAGCAGTGTTTAAACTGTGTTCCAGAGTCTTCTTAGTAGTGCATAGTGCATAGCACTTTCCATCACCGAACTGGTTTATAGAGGCTTCAGTGATGGGAGATGGATTCTTGGAGATACAAGCAACATTAGTTGTTTGGGTAGGTTTGTGGTCCAGGCAATGAATGGTGTGAAGGAGTATTGGATGTCACTGAAAGGGTCAATCATAAAATGACCATGGAGAGCAGTATTCTTCAGGTTTGCAAATACCAGGTCGACACACTTGTGCCATAGTTGAGCTTGGAGGATGGTTTGATAGTCAGGATGTGTTTCAAATTTGGGCATGGGTATGAATGCAACACATTGCCATGTGTGGGAAGTGGCTTTCATATGAATGTTGAAATCAATGTTGCCTATAGTGATGAAGAGGGAGTGCATCTCAAGCCCTCCAGTATGTTGAGTCACAGGTGTCTTGTTGGATGCAATAATAATTGGCACAATGCTTGCATCAATTGAGAGCTGATCCTGAGGACTGAAATCAGTACCTGATGTGCCAGCAGCATTTGCAAGACAAACTTGTATTCTAAATGCTTCTTTGGATATAAACCATTCTCCATATTCATGTATATTGTTCTGTTGAATTCTGATGGGGTCAAAAGCAATGTTATTTGCAAAAACCAGGTTGGAGACAATGCTCCTGACTGCCTCAAGGCCATCATGCCAGATCAGCTGAATAGGTGCTATAGTGGGGTAGCCCTGGATCTCAAATTGGACTGTCTGCCAAGCTAACATGGTTGGGAGGATGTTGATCCAACTGAGCAACTGCTCAGCTGATGAGAAGGATGGTTTTGCATTTTTGTGAAACTATGTCAATTAGTCATGATGAGTAATGTGGTTATGAAGGCAGTTAAAGAAAGTACCCAGCATAGCTTCAAAAACTGGTTAATTTGGGTTTGTGTTAGATTTTCAGCAAGAAATTTGGTGAGGGTCCACTTGGCCACTCCAACAAATGGGTAATAAGGGTTATGCACATGACACTGATGATTTGAATCATCCTCCATCTGCTAAAGAAGGTTTTTTTACTTCCCATATGTGTTATGATCATCTATTTCTTGGATACTATGATCCTGTGCAACTTCTTCTCTTTTTTCTCTTGTCATTGCCTTGTACATGGTATGATACTTCATCCCCTTTTTCTCATTAGCTTGTTGTGTTCTCTTGTGTTCTCTCATCCCTTTTGTACCATACATGGGCATGATCCATGTGCATTTCTATACCTATATCTAGGTTCTAGTCTGTACTTGTGTATTTTAAGTTAGACCTTGTGGAACTTGTATCTAACCTCCTTGTTGGAATCCTCTTGAAGCATTCCATCTGAATGTATCCTTGAACTTCCTCAATCATCTCACTCTCAAGATGATTCTTGGAACCATAGTCTTTGTGCCTATTGAGTGCACACTGTCCACAACAAGAAATCCCTTTGAATAGAAGACCTCTTTGCCCCTTTAACATTAGAACTCTTCATGTTCCACCTACCTCACCAGTAGTCATAACAATATGTTGTGCCAGATAGAGCATGGTACTGAGCTGTCCGTGTATCCAACACAGTATCGCCTTGATGAGATCTCAGCGAAGGAGGTAATTATAAATGAGACCACTCTTGAGACTGATCTTCAGACCAAAGAGACTCTTCTGGGCTGTTCAGATGCTTGGTGATTACATGAATGGATTGAAACTCTTGATTGCACCAAGCATTAGGACAACTTATATGCTGGAAGCTTTCCAATTGAATAAGTAAGTCATATATCTCTATAAGGTATTCTTACTAACTTGCATTTATGTACGGTTCACCTCCAGTATTTTGAAATCTTCAGGGAAGTCCTCCATTCAGCTGAGTTGACAGGTGACATCAATGTATCTGTGATAACTGAAATAAATTAAAATTTCTTCTAAATGTTTCACACTCTGACTAGCCTTGTCCCCTCTCTTATCTCTACTATGTTCACTTCCAATGGGGTTTGTCACTCACTCCTAAACATGCAAGTATTATCACGTATGACCTCTTCACCAAGTTCACCAATTCTCCACCATATGGGGGACATCAGGTCTTCCAGAACCCCCAGTGCAAAACCTGTTGGTTGATATGCCCATACAGTCAGTTGCAACCCAACATTAAAAGGCAAAGGATCCACTCCAAGTCCAACTTGTGTTCTCAAATTCTCACCTTATCAAAAGCCCACTGAGTCCACACCACTAGAGCTTCACTGGATGGGCAAGGCTATAAGCACAACATCTCATAATGATTTTAGGTTGAAAAATGCTAAGTGCGTCAGTACACATCTATGCCCAGTGTTTGCTCTAACATATGTCCTTTTACTTAAATATAGGGCAAGAATATCCTCATATGAGGTCTTAGAAGCCTGTCAGATGATGTTGTCTAGAAGGTTATACAAGTGAAGCAGGCCACAAGAGAAGCACACTGCTACTGTGTCCTTACATTGGCATGACAGTTTGAAGAAGCTAAGAGACATATGGAGCTTCTTAAAGCAGTGGAGACAAATCGCCAAAAGGAATATGCAGAGGCTTCAGATAAGATGGAATTTTTCAAAAGATTGCTGTCATTGAGGAACAGTTCTGAGCTGGTTGATGACATTGAGCTTCTTCATCAAGCTACAAGGAAGACATGTCAGCATTTTTGACAAGCAAAGAACAGCTGGATCGGTTGGAAGGCTATGCTTTGAATAGCAGGCTGGCTCAGTTGGACCCTGGTTCGATGAATGCGCAAGCAGCATGGCTGATGATATCACCTTATAGCCGAGCCTAGACTTTGGACACACATTTTCAGTGAGTTGTAGGGTAAATTATGTATCCAATTCATAGGCTGATCAGATGATCTAGAACCCTCAAAGCAGTTCATCCATTGGATAGATATTCACTACATTCTTGTAATAGCTGTACTTGTGAAGCTAAATAAATACTTTCTCTTAACCACCAATCACACATTAGCCCACCATCAGACTCCAGCACCCAATGCTGCTTTCATGTTGACAAATAAAAAGGGCAGTGCAAAGATTCAGACTTGGAAATGGAAAGTATGTTCATTTGCTGTAGTGTATGACCTGACTCCAAAACTTGACCCAGTCCACTTAAAAATGTCCTGAGAACTCTGGCCTGAATGCTGCAGGCTTACCACTCTTGAACCAACTCAATAATGTCAAAGAGCAGCCAATTGTTCTATCATCCAGATTTGGAGTGACCACACAGGCAGTTGAATGCCAGAAAACCTCTTATCAGCAGTATTGTGATCATAGTGGTCACAGCAAAGGTTCTATCTCTAGGAACCCCCTTCCTGGTGCTGCCAATTTTGTGTACACTACCTCCAATCCTGGTGGGATGTCCATTCCAATGTTCTTGGATCTGAGTCTGCTGGCAATCATGATGCTTGGGCTGCTGGTGTCCCAGCCCACTACAGGCAATTTGTCCCACTGGCAGACAATAATGTCCGACCACTAGTATAACACTGGTAGTGGTGAGCTGTACATTCCATTGGCAACCAGTTCTTTTGCTAGCAGTGTGGCATTCATCACAAGAATGGACAAGGCCATTTTACACCAGTGGTGTCCACTTAGGTTCACTAGGGCCATGGCAGCACCATATCCAAGCCCTCATGCCAGAAAGATCATGGTGCAACCAATTATAGTGCCATATGTCGGAAAAATGTTTGGGTCCATGCCAATGATGCCAAATTGTAATAAACATTACAAAGCTTGGCAATGTATGTGGTAATGCCTTGTTAATGCAACCAATATAAGATAATGCAAGGGGGCACCATTATCATGTTGTTGTCTTGCCGTAAGATGATCAGAGGAACCATTCCAATGACCCCCCATATGGCCCACATCGAAGAAGCATGGACCTGATATCTCCAACACACATTTCTTACTACCATTGTCTTCCACCATGGGCCCAGTCTGTTGGAAATACAATTATGCTGAAAAAACACTCACAGCAACATTCCGATGCCAGTTCTATGGAAACATATTCAAACCCCAGGGTTTCAAAAGTCATGAACTACATTGCTCAAGGCGCAAAGGGAAGAAGAACCAGCAGGTTCAATCTGGAAGGGAGTATGAAAGAGACATGAAGCATGGTACATCTAGTTACTTGAATTTAATGGTCGATTTCCACGACGTGTTTCAGCAGTGGAAATGCAAGCAGCATCCTTCAGTTTGGTAGGACACACACATTCCAGTGCAGGGCTGCCAGAAGCTGGTCCTTCAAGGCCCAATTGTTACGATTTCATTCTTTTCTAACATCCTCATTGGCTATCGTATCGTATGATTCCACTTTTCTTTTCCATTGGCTTCTTGTATGACTCCACTTTCTCGCTCGTACAGCCTCGACTGCGCATACCTATGTACGCAGCATCGCACGTCCCGTATAGGTAGTTCATAGCTCGGTCTGTGCGCAGCCCACTCTAGTATTTAAACCCATGTACAGTACTTACAACGGCAGTCTTATCCACTTGTTCAATCCTTGTCTTAGACTTGAGTGCGAATTAAGGGTACTGCTCCCTAACCTCCATCTACTCGCTTCAGACTTGACGATTAGTCTTGAAGTCTTGAACACTGGTTATTCGTTGTCTTGCCCTCGAGCGTTACGACTCTAAAGTTTAGGTCGTTACACCGATGACCCAAGGGTGGGCGGCAATCAATTTTGTGGTAGGTTATGGTTCATGCTCTTCATCTATACTCATACTAATGTCTCAAGCTACTCTTAGCCGATGTTTCCCACTTCTCTCCTCACCCACCAGAACACGAGGATTTCATGCACTGGCAAGACTTGCAGGCAGTACAGGAACCACATGGACTAGATGAAGTGAATAGTGGTGAGTACTCTAATGTGCACTGTACCTAGGGTATTGTGAACTACGAGCTATTTAGATCACACCGGGTCAAATGTCTCCAAGTCCATGGCCAGCAGCCGCAGCCGGCATTCTCCTTCACCAGAACAACCTCTCGACTTCAAGACAGAATTTCATCTGCTGTAAGAAAGATTGTCAGTGTGGGATGTGAGTATAACTCGTCCCAGGGGTTCTGAAGAGGATAGAAGAGAGAGGGTTTGCTTCCAAACCTATCTCGAGTGTGTGCAAGAGAATCCGGAGCACAGTGTAAGAAAGATAGTCAGTGTGGGATGCAAGTATAACTCGTCCCAGGGGTTCTGAAGAGAATAGAAGAGAGAGGGTTTGCTTCCAAACCTATCTTGAGCGCGTGCAAGAGAATCCGGAGTGTGGGAAACACGGAAACGGATCTGGAAACAGATGGGAAAGACGAAGGAAAAGGGGAAGGGAAACAACTTGGAGACAAACCTGCACACGGGCAGGTGACCTTCAGACTGCAAGAAGATGGTCTATTCCTAGCTAGACATGCTCTTAAGTAGAATGTAGCTATTGGAAATGCTACCTGAAAACTTCCAGGGACCCTGTCATCCCTGTCAGACGCAAAGGAAAATAAAGAGGGCTGCCTCTATGGTACGGCAGTGACAGCGGCAAAGGCCTAGAGCCCCAGTGCACAATGTCCAAAGTGATATGAACAGCGGCGATAAGTCCAGACAACCCAGACATGGAAACCTGGAACAGATATGGAACAGATATGGAATGGATACAGATGGATCAGACATGGATTGACACGGAAAGATGCACGATGACGACCCAGAAACCTGTGAAAGATGGGGTTTCAACCATAGAGAGTGATGAACTCCTACACCGCACAGTGGTCATCCTCCTCTTTTCCAGCAGCAAGAAGAATTTGGCCTGTAGGATGTCACCGAAATCACTCCTGACAATCACCCATGGTGGCCATTTGTTGAGAAGGGTGATTATCTGTTTGCAGAAATTGCTCTGCAGGCTGGCCTCAATGTGTTGTAGGAGTTCATCACTTGCTACGGTTGTAAACCCCTCTCTCACAGCTTTCCAGGTCGCCGTCCCATATCAATCCATGTCAATCCGGGTCCATTCTATCCAATCCATGTCAGTCCGTTCCCTTTCCATTCCATGTTTCCATGTCCAGGTTGTCCAGACTTATTGTTGTTGTATATTTCACTTTGGACATTGCGTGCTGGGACTCTAGGCCTGTGCCACTGTCACTGCTGTACCATAGAGGCAGCCCTCTTTATTTTCCTTTGTGTCTGACAGGAATAACAGGGTCCTTGGAAGTTTTCATGTAGCATTTCCAATAGCTACATCCTACTTAAAAGCATGTCTAGCTAGGAATAGACCATCTTCTTGCAGTCTGAAGGTCACCTGCCCATGTGCAGGTTTGTCTCCGAGTTGTTTCCCTTCCCCTTTTCCTTCGTCTTTCCCATCCATTTCCATGTTTCCGTTTCCGTGTTTCCTGTGCTCCAGATTCTCTTGCCCACACTCGAGATAGGTTTGGAACAAACCCTCTCTCTTCTATCCTCTTCAGAACCCCTGGGACGAGTTATACTCACATCCCACACTGACTATCTTTCTTACAGCATCTCAAGTAAACAGCCTACTCAGCCTTATATCGCACGTCTCCCTGGGAAAGACAAAGGTCAACTTGCATAATGAGCTTGACCTTCAACTCAGACATGCATGGGATAGGGCGTCCATGCAGGTGACACCAGTGAGTCCTATTCTCCATGTCTTGTTTGCTTTCAAGAGAAATTTCCCATTTAGTTGTACTTTTAGTTTGTCCAACATGACGTGGTTGCCCCTTACAAGGGGGTGGACAGGACATTCCCAGTATATGGCCGGCCGTTATGGGATTGGGCTCTAGACCTACTATCCAATCCCCTACTTGCGCCACATTTTGTCTCGGATGCACAGCGGCTCTTCAAACACAATGGTAATGAATATGAGCAGTTCTACATAGAACCATGAACAGGTGATTGTTGGTGGAATGTCCAAGTATGTTATTCCTTGAAACCATTGGTAACATTTGTATGTACAATTGTTCCTCTCTAGACTCGTTTACCTTATGATATTGAAAACACTGTCCTATTTGCTTTCATCCTCTATGCAGACTGAACACAACTGTCATCGCATGGGACTGTCAAGGGCTATCCTGTTGTAGCCCATTGTGTGAATTTACCAGTAGATATCAGAAATGGAGAGCGATACGGTGGCGGATGCGTGGTTGGCTGGCTGCCAATTGTAAGACATTTTATAATCTGAACACTGACCAGCGTGCGACGTTAATTGCAAGGTTCCTGAACCAGCTGAAGATGAGGGAAAGCTCACATACACAAATTACAAGCATGTTATATGGCATGAAGCATTTCTCCACATTCTCAACAAACTCACCGAACTCTCAAAGATAGGATATCGTCACAAGTGCTATGACAAGATCATGCGATGGCTATTCCCAATTATTCTGATTCTATCTGCTGACTACAAAGAGCTGTAAGTCATGTGTGCTGTAACAGGTGTTTCATATGTTAATTATTTCATCAAATTTAGATGTATGATGTGTCTTCTTTGAGGCACAAAGAGTAAATGCCCATGCCCTGTTTGCCTTGCCCCCCTCAAAGAGTTATCTGATTTATCCAAGACATTTGAAGTGCATACTGTAGCCCAAGCAAAGCATGCCCTTGCA
The DNA here is from genome assembly GCA_003316375.1 of Tylopilus plumbeoviolaceoides. NCBI lineage: Eukaryota > Fungi > Basidiomycota > Agaricomycetes > Boletales > Boletaceae > Tylopilus > Tylopilus plumbeoviolaceoides. The sequence goes on from QFES01000786.1 coordinate 32,400, forward strand.
GTCTATCAGCAAAACAGGTCAGAGGGTGAAGCACTCCTCAAGGCTCTTGGTATTTGACCAGTCGAAATGAGTTTTACACATATTCTACCATATTAAGCAGCTCCAAATTCAATCATAGAATGTTTTCTGGAGAGTTGCACACTCAGAGCCAGAAGAAGCGGTGAGTTTCAACTGACTTCACTATCTACATCACAGCGTCTGGGGATACCATTTACTCAACGAGATCAAGGTTCTTCTTGATAAGCTACCACGCAAACTCACTGCCCAGCTCAAGAGCCAGTAAGCAATTTAAATGACATTTCTTCATCCAATCTGTTCTCACTTCTCTCAGACTTGATGCATTTCCAACTTGGAGTGATCTCGCACACTTCAAAGGCATCTTACATGTAAGTTACACTGATGGGAACAAAATGAGTGATCTGGGCTGAGTAAGTTCCTTTTTTTGTCTTTTCAAGCTTTTGATGAGCGATGGACTTTCCAGCAAACATTTTATGCAGCCTTAAATGTGCTCACAAACAATGCGAGCCCTGAAGGGTATCAGCTCTTGCAGCTACTCTGCAGCTACTTGGAGCTAGACAGCCTCATTGGGTTGGATATGCACACTGAGAGGATGTTTGAGATGATTGAGAGTGAACTGGTGGTTTTTGGGAACAAACTGAAAGTAAGGATTGATTCTGCATCAATATTGGCACGATTGCTGACTCCTGATACATTGAAAATTTAATCATCACTTAGGAGTACATTGCACGTGTCACTGCTGGCAATTTCTCAGAGGACCTCAAAATGAACAGGAATTTTCCCAAGATTCACCTTTGGAAGCACATTGTGCAGGATATCCAGATGAAAGGAGTAGCACGCAACTATAGCACTTAGCCAAATGAGAAGATGCATCGCACACTCAAAGATGCATACCAGAACTGTTCCAATGGAAAAGACTTTGCAGCTCAGGTATGTACTCATAGCATTTTTGATCTCACTCTGTTTCCTGATGTTGCTGATAGATTCTCTGTGTTGACCACCATCGCTTGGCCATGAAACTTATCAGGGATCAAATCAATGCTGAGTGTCAAGCAGAGCATAGATGTGTGAGGGAAGGCCACCAGACTTACCTGGGTGGTTGAGATGAGCACAGAATGTGGGAGTAGACAAAGAAACTTGTTCTATTACATCAGGGAGGGTTCCCTGGTATATATACTATATCCTAAGCATCTAAGCGATCCCCAGTGGGTATGCAAAGACCTTGCAGTATATGCATGTCTTATTACATAAGGTCTGGTGTGTGTCTGGTAGGGACGGGCCAGGACCAATGTAAGTCCGGAGCAGACTGACTTCGGACATGCACGGACTATGTCCGGATGTCCTTCGTACTACTACTAGTCTAATAGGGGTGTATGTACTAGGTACCCTACTTATCTATTCAACACTCCCCCTCGCTAAGTGCGTGGTAAGCACGCAAGTGGAATAGGAATGGGATTAGGATAATTGTCCGTTTGAGTAAAACTTAAGTCTGAGTTGTGATCAGAACTTCTCGAACTTGGTGCATCCTAGGTTCTTAGTGAACATGTCTGCCAGGTTATCGGATCCATTGATGAACTCGATCATGACTTTCTCAGATGCTATGACCTCTCGGACGTAGTGGAATCGGATGTTGATATGTTTAGATCGGGATTCGGTTATGGGGTTGGAAGCCATAAAGATAGATCCTTGGTTATCTCCGGCGATCGGAATCGGATGTAAGTCATATCTGAGTTTCTCTAGGAGTGAGCGGATCCATACGGTCTGTCTAGAGCAATTGCTCAGGGCCATGTATTCTGCCTCCATGGATGAAAGGGCAACTGTGGGCTGGGCATGTGACCTCCAGCTGAATATTCCGTTGGCCAGCTTAAGATAGTATCCGGTCTGAGACCGGTGGGTTACTGGATCGGATGCCCAATCGGAGTCGGTGCAAGCAGTGCCAATCAGGAAAACTTTCAAGCCCCTATTGCACTTGACCCCCTCTTTTGAGGGGTAAATGGAAACATATTGACCATTGTGTACTGTGTTCTAATGTTACTTAGGGTGGTCGTTGATGACTAGGGGGTTGCCAAGGGTCCCTGAGCAATATCTGAGAGGAATATCATCTCTGCGAGGGATTATAATGGATTATAATGGATTATCATCTCTTGAAAAATTTCCTGATGAGTCGTAGAAGAGAGTGGAAAATGACCCAAGACGAGGTGCACAGACGCTCGACTGGACAGAGACACAAGGACGAGAAAGAGGCCAGAAACACAGATTCCGGAAATGAACAGCAATGGCGCTGTCGACGACGACGAGAAAGATCCTATGCACGGGCAGGATACCTTCAGATGGCAAACAGAAAGATATATTTGAAGTCCCAAGGACAAGGCTTTATAGTCTGGGCATACCCAGACTTTCTAACTCTATTGGAAATGGTGAAAATGTCCCTGCACGTCGCACTAGGGGCTGTCTAGCGATGTAAAAACAAACAAGGGTAGTCCAGAACAAGATAGATGAGTGTCAACCAACTGATCCAGATGCGAACGAATAGCAAAACATGAATCCGGAATATCCGGAGCGCAGGAAACGTCCGGATAAGCACGGATAAGAATGGATCACTCATGGATCGCACAGGACAGACACAGACTGCAGCAGGACTCTTGAGGGACATATTGGGGGATACCTGGGAACCTGTGAAAAGCCTCTCTACAACCGTAGGATCCACTGGATTCCTACACTGTACAGTCAGCTACAGTGCTTACAGTCATACAATTAGGTCCCCATTGTACAGTGATGACATAATTATGTTACAAGCGGTACAGAGTCCGAGTACTCACAAGCAGTACAGAGTCCGAGTACATGGTTAAGTCACCGGAGTATTGACAAATATATACCATTTTGGCAATCTACACAGTCCCACGGAGTCTGTACAGAGCTGTACACATGTACCGCTGTTGCCACAGTCGGCTCGGCTAGCTATGACTGTACACGACTGTGAAGAGCTAGCCAACTGTATGGTGCTGTACAGATCTCGCCGACTGTGCAGCACTGTATGGAGTTTGCTACTTGTACACCACCATACAAAGCTCATTGTCTGTGCTGCATTGTATTGTACCCTGTCATACTGTGTATCTTCATCAAATGATTCTATTCGAGAGAGCGATATACATGCAGTAGTCACAAACAAACTATTAAAACTAATCGAGAAGAAGGATAACCTCGTCGTCATCTGTATCTTTGGGTGTAGCGGTACTATAGCCAGTCCTGTGGATGCGTCAGTAAGGTTAACTACCGGTGCTTCAGATAACTTGAAGCACTTACATTCCTAAGGCTGCCCACTCTTCGAGCATCGTATCGAGCTTTTCTCCATGGTAATCGTCCATCGCAAGACATTCTACACTGCGCAATAATTTCTCATACACGTCTTTGAGCTGGCTTGCATTGAGCTTGATGTTGTGGGGAATGCAACCATACTTCACATATATACCTAGTACGTTGTGTACCTAAAAAGAAATGATCATAAACACTGAAAATATCAGGGATACGACTTACAAAGGAAGTAACAAGTGCGAGAGACTTGTAGGGGACATGCTCTTGAAATTCGGGAAACTGGCACAGTGAC
>QFES01000788.1:0-52078 GCA_003316375.1 Tylopilus plumbeoviolaceoides
CTTTCCGTCTTCCTTCAGCGATTGTACACAGATTCCGGACATAGACAGAGACCATAGACGCGACCACGACGAAGGCACCGTGCTGCTACCTACCCGCATCATCCGCGACGCCGTCCTTCTTCATTCCGGACCCCTGCTGCAGTGCCGCGACGTATCCTTCGTGCCAGAGGCCCACACTCGCTGTTTCCGGTTAGACACCCATCCGTATCGTCATCCGGAACCTAATCCGCTGCTCACTGCTGTTCCCGTCGACCGCGTTGACATCCGCACCATCCTCCGAGTCGTTTGATGATATCCATCCGGAACCATATCCGCGCTCACCGCTGCTGTCATCCGCGTTGACATCCGTACTCCGAGTTGTCTGCTGATACACACCCGTACCATCATCCGGAACCACGTCGAGATCCACACTCACTTCCGCTCGTCGACCGCATTGACGTCTGCATCACCCTCCGAGTCACCAGTCTGACAATGTCCATCCGAGCATCATCGCATTCATGTTCACCCATCCGCGCTCCGGATCATCGCACACGCCGTCCTATACACTGTCGCCGACTCCATACGTCTTCCGGAACACATTAGCCGCACCCCATCATCCGCGCGTTCACTTCCGGGTCACAGTCATCATCATGTCATCGAGTCATAGGACTGACTGAGGACAGTCAGTATCTAAGTCCCCCTCGGATGTAGGAGTTCGTCACTCTCTACGGTTGAAACCCCCTATTTTGCAGCTTTCCGGGTCGCAGTCCCACATCAATCCGTGTCAATCCGTGTCCGTTCCGTCCAATCCGTGTTAGTCCGTTCCGTTTCCGTGCCGGGTTTCCGCGTCCGGGTCGTCCGGGCTTATTGTCGTCGTTCATATCACTTCGGACATCGCGCGCCGGGGCTCTAGGCCTTTGCCGCTGTCACTGCCGTACTATAGAGGCGGCCCTCTTTATTTTCCTTCGCGTCTGACAGGGATGACAGGGTCCCTGGAAGTTTTCAGGTAGCATTTCCAATAGCTACATCCTACTTAAGAGCCTGTCTAGCTAGGAATAGACTATCTTCTTGCAGTCTGAAGGTCACCTGCCCGTGTGCAGGTTCGTCTCCGAGTCGTTTCCCTTCCCCTTTTCCTTCGTCTTTCCCATCCATTTCCGGGTTTCCGTGTCCGTGTCCGGACTTCCGTTTCCGTGTTTCCCGCGCTCCGGATTCTCTTGCCCGCGCTCGAGATAGGTTTGGAAGCAAACCCTCTCTCTTCTATCCTCTTCAGAACCCCTGGGACAAGGTATACTCGCATCCCACACTGACTATCATTCTTACAACGGCACACCTTTATTCAACAATTCACTTGACAATCCTGCTCAAGGCACCTGGGTCTTCCCCAACTCTTCAGAAGTATCTCGCTCTTACACTCCAAGCCAGGTTGCTGGTCAAAATTTGCAGGACAGAGAAGAGCTGCCCCACAGTCCCACTTTGTATCAAGCTGTCGCGATGTCGGATGCCACTCCAGACATTCCTGAAGAGCCTGTCGTTCAACCTCCTCAACCCAACTTGAACACTGACCAACTTCCCTACTACGGAAGATTCATGGAGACGTTCAAAGGGTGTGGGGAAACTTTCCTAGGCGGGATGACCTTCATGGAGAACTTTTGGGCAGATCAGTATGCAGCGCAGAGATGCGACAACATCTACTACCCTTGGGCTTTGAGGCAAGAATGGGAATTTGTGTCCTGGTTACTATGCTCATGCCTTAGTATGGCAGCCATCATGATTGATGATCTACTAAAGCTCAATATCATAAGTGACATCTCTGAGCATGTTAATGTCTTCTGATTTACTTGCAGATCAAGAATGCATCACTCTCATTTTGATCCGCAAAAGAGTTGAGAACTCAAGCAGAAATTCTTCCACGCCGTGGCCTGACATAGCAATGCGAAACACTTAAGCCCGAGTTTCCAGTGAAACACCCATTGCATCTCTTCTACTGCAATCCCATCAACTGCCTGCAAGCACTTCTCAGTCACCCACTTTTCAAACCTCACATATCATTCATTCCAAGAAAGGTCTGGACTTGTGCTGCGAAGATTTGTCATATCTACAATGAGTGGTTAAGCGGAGATCGAGCGTGGAGTCTCCAGGTAAGCTAACCTCTCCACTCATATACACAAATGACAATGCTATCTCAGGAAGCGTTACCACCAGGCACCACTTTACTTGTGTTACGATTTCTTCCTTTTCTCCTTATCCTATTGGTTCACTGATCATATGATTCTATCTCTTTTTTCTCAATTGCTCCATCATTGTTCCACTTATCTCTTACCATTTACATCTACATAGCCTTGACTGTGCATAGCTGCGTACGCAGCCTTACTCGTCCATACTAAGTAACACATAGCTTGGTCTGTGCTAGATAGTCAATGGTATAAATACTCTTGTACATTACAATTACACCCCAGTCTTATCCACTTGTTCTTTCCTCATCATTGTACTTGGATCTGAATTAAGGGTACCGCTCCCTATTCTCTCATCTACTCGCTTGGGGTCTGACAATTGACCTTCAAAGCCTTGAACACTGGTACCCATTATACATCAAATAGGTTTGGTGTATGTTGTCTTGCCCTCGAGCATCACAACTATTGTCTAGGTTGTCACACTTGGATAAGACTACCTACTTGAGTGCAAGATGATTGCCTCAGAAGACTTATGATATACTTTCACAAAGAAATGATATTCGCCCCCAAATGATACATCAGAAGAATTGCCCAGAATCAGGTTGGAAGATACTTGATAGTAAGCAACGATGTTGAGAGACGCATTCAATATGGATGACCTACAGGCGGCATTGATTGACACTGTGAAAGAAGGTACGAAGATGGAGGAAACCATCAAAAAGATTGCCGATCCAGGCAAATGGGACAGTGACAAGAAGAAGTTCCACCTATGGTGGACAAAGATACATCTATGGGTTTCAGCTCAAAACTGGAGTTCAGACAAAGTAAGGGCCACCATGGTCCTACTCTGATTGGAAGGAAAGGTGGAAGCATTTGCCCAACTCACAATGGAGAAATTCTTGGACAAGGAGACCGAGAAATACAAGAAGGACGATGGTACTTGGGAGGTCTATGGAAACTTGGCATGGACTGGGTTAAACTTCAGGAGACCATCACGGAGTTCTTCCAGGTCAAAACCCTGGAGTATCAGTCGTACCAGGAGTTGAAAACGCTTCAACAAGGATCGATGCTCACAGCAGACTTTCTTCAGAAGTTCAATATCCTCAAAAGAGAGGCAGAGGCAGCACATCTTCTCAAAGCTGCTATTTGTTTCACCACCTATCAGCAGGTCGCCCTTCATGTTGAAATTGACGACAATGACTACACCGGGTTGTATAACAACTACAAAAGTTACGGTTGATGCTTGGAGAAGATCCATGAGGAACGAGGAGCGGCTAGGGCTGTGCAAAGACCATATCGTGCGCAGTACCGCCCTCAGGGTCAGTCAGATATGGGCCGAAGCCAATCAAGGTTCACAGCTACAGGAACACAGCCTAGCCACGGAGCTCCAATGGAAATTGGGATGCAGTACGCTGGTGATACCCGTACATGCTACAACTGTGGAGAAGTAGGGCACATCGCCCAAAACTGCAAGAAGCCAAAGAAGGCAAATGCGAGGTCCTCAGATCTCAGACAAGGACAGGCAGAAGCAGCAGAAGGAACCAGATATGCTTCACACAACACTGCTTATGGTACAAACGAGGCAGAAGCCTACTGGTGAGACAGGATTGCAGTAGAGGCTAAACAACAGGAGGCTTTAAAAGCCCAGCGATCGTGAACGATGAAGGTGTTCATGATCTAGAAGAGTATACTGACAATGATTTTCCTGTATGCACGTTAGATTCTATTTTTGGGGCATCTTTCAGTGAAAGTGCGGCATCCAAAGACATACTTAATTCCCCTTTGACTAACTGTTCCACAGAAATATCGTCACAATCCTTCAACCCGAATATGCCACAACTGTTTACAGTAAAAACAAGCATACAATTCCGAACACCCACACAGGATGGAATTCATCAAAGATCAGCACTTTACTTGACTCTGGCGCATCAAACTTGTTCATTGACTTGAATTTCTGCAAACATAAGAATCTCATCCTCCAAAAGCTAGCTAATCCCATGATAGTCACAAACATGGATGGATCGAATGGAGCCATCAGCAATATTACCCATCAAGTAACTGTTTTACTTGACATTCAAGGACATTCAGAATATGCCGACTTCTACGTCACAATCCTAGGAATGCACTCACTTTTCATAGGATATGATTGGCTTGAATATCACAACCCAGAAGTCAATTGGATCAAAAAAGAACTAACCTTCTCTAGATGCACAAGTCGATGCAAAATTCATCAACAAAATCGACTCCCACCCTCTATGTTTCAACAAGCTATTGAGAAAGGACTCAAGGAAAAAGTGCCTGTTCAATATCACGATTACCTTGATGTCTTTTCACAGAATGAATCAGAAAGAATGCTGATTAGGAAACCATGGGATCACACTATAGACTTAAAAGAAGACTTTGAACCAAAAAAGGGATGCATCATCCCTTTATCGGACAATGATATGGAAGAAGTAAGGACATTTGACCATCCAAATCACCTCAAACATCACCCGTATTCTTTATTCCAAAGAAGGATGGTAAAAAACGAATGGTCATTGACTACCGATATCTCAATAACGGAACAATCAAAAATGCTTACCCCTTACCACTAATTCCTCAATTAATAGATCGACTCAAGGGTGCAGATCTTTTCACCACCATGGATCTACAATGGGGATACAACAATATACACATTAAAGAAGGAGACAAATGGAAAGGAGCTTTCGTCACTCCACTGGGTTCTTACGAACCATTGGTAATGTATTTTGGAATGACGAACTCACTATCCACATTTCAACAGATGATGAATGACATGTTTAACGACATGTATACTGTCGTCATTATCTTCATGGATGATTGTAACATCTTCACCAAAGGAAGACCAACAGAAGAACACAGAAAAATCGTCAAGGAAGTACTCCAACGACTATGTGATAATGACCTATATGTCAAACCCGAAAAATGTCACTTCGAACAAGAAAAGGTCTATTTCCTCGGCATGGTTGTGTCAAAAGAAGGCATAGAAATGCAAAAGTCAAAAGTGGCTGGTGTCCTTGACTGGCCAACCCCAACCAGACTTAAACAAGTACAAGGTTTTCTAGGCCTCTGCAATTACTATCGACACTTCATTGCAAATTTTGCTGACATTGCTAGACCATTAAATGATCTGACAAAAAAGGATATGCCCTTTATATGGGGGCCAAAACAAGAAAAGGCATTCGACGATCTAAAAGAATGCTTTACCAAAGCACCGCTACTTACATACCCTGATCAAGAAAAAGAAATGCGAGTAGAAACTGATGCAAGCGATATAGCCACGGGAGGCATATTATCAGAAAAGGGAGAAGATGGTTTGTGGAGACCGACTGCACTTATCTCTCACTCTTTTGATAGTGCAGAATGAAACTATCCAATCTATGATAAAGAACTCCTAGCAGTCATTCGAGCTCTTAAAGAATGGCGCCATTACCTTATTGGTAGGGTCTCTTTCGAGATTTGGACAGATCACAAAAACCTTGAATACTGGCGTAAACCACAAACACTATCAGCTAGGCAGGCTCGATGGCATGTGCTTCTTCAAGAATTCAACTACACACTTTGCTATAAACCAGGAACAATGAATGGAAGGGCAGACACTCTTTCAAGGAGACCAGATCACGGTGATGCGGTCATTGATCATAACGTTAACATCACTATCTTCCCAGAAACCCTCGAAATGAACCACATTTCATTATCCTCCTCCTTTTACAATGAACTAACCATTGAATCACAGAAGATCTCAGGGGACATAGAAGGTTTTACCTTCAATGATGAGGAAAAAATATTCAAAAATAGCATTGGAAAGGTTTTTGTTCCCCCATCATTACGAACGAGGCTATTAACTCTCTGCCATGATTCTCCTATCACCAGCCATCCTGGTCAGGCAAGAACAATTCATCTCCTCTCACAATACTTTACATGGCCTGGCATCACAAAAGATGTAAAACTCTATGTAGACTCCTGTCAGACGTGCACCCTCACAAAGGGTAGTAAGCAAAAAGCACCGGTAGGAAAGCTTATTCCCCTTCCCGTCCCAAAACATCCATGGGAAGATATCTCAGTCGATTTCATTACCGGCCTTCCTCTTTCATCTTCTTATGACTCCATTTGTGTCATCATGGACAGATTCTCAAAAGAAGTGGTCTTTGTACCTTGCATCAAAACCACTTCGTCTAAAGACTTAGCTAAATTTTTCAGGGACAATGTTTGGTGCATTCACGGACTCCCCTTTACTATAGTTTCAGATCGTGGACCTCAATTTGTTTCAGACTTTACTTCCGAACTTTGCAGATTACTAGGGATCAAGCAATGGCTCTCCACAGCATACCACCCTCGAACTGACAGGCAGACTGAAAGGATCAATCAAGATCTTGAGCAATACCTTCGTGCTTATGTGGCTAAAAAACAAGAAAATTGGGCCGACTGGATCAAATTAGCCCAATTCCAGCACAATAATGCCCTCACTTCTGCCACCGGCACTATTCCTTTCGCTATCACCTGAAATTACCATCCCCATCTCAGTTTTGAAGGAAATGCAAAGTCCGCAGCTGGAGAATTTGGAAAAGAAGCAGGAAAGACTCATGTGGAGATTAAAAAAGTCCTTGAGGCTACCCAAGAAAGGATGAAATGTTCTGCGGAACAAAAAAGAAGCGAAGCTCCCAATTACGCCCTTGGAGATCAGGTCTGGCTTTCCACGGAACATCTCAAACTACCCTATACCGCATGAAAGTTGACTCAAAAATGGATCGGACCCTACACCATTACTAAAATCCTACCAAATGCGGTAACATTGCATCTCCCTAAATCCATTCACATCCATCCCACAGTCAATGTTTCCCATGTAAAACCCTATCGAGAAGTTCTTGATGGACAGCCTACCTCTCGTCCTGACCCTATTATTGTCACAGAAGAAGGACATGAGGAATATGAAGTCGAATCAATAGTGGCATCACACATGAAGGGAAGACAACTCCAGTATCTTGTACACTGGAAAGGTTGGGATGAAACAGACCGCACATGGGAACCACTGGCAAATTTGGCTAACGCAGAAAAGGCAATTACCAAATTTCACACCAAGAACCCTTCATCTCCACACAAAATCCGTGGACTCTCTACTTCCGACTTCGCTGCTCTATTCCACGATTACTCTATTGACACCGAGACCTGTTTTCACGCCACTCGCTTAGACTTCAAGGGAGATATATAAGCTCATCCCTCGATTTCCCCAGCATCTTCTTCCCACATTCAACATGTCTCTCATTGCCCTTTTTGTCTGCACGACCATTGCCTTCATCGCTACCCTGGTATATGTACTTGCTCACGCCGTCACCATCCACGCCTCCAATATTGTCACTGAGGCCGCTCGTATGCAAACCCCCATCCTCATATCACTCAGTATTGGACCCTGGCATGTATTCACGTTCTCCACAGTGACAATGAACAAATGGACTGGCATCAGTGTAAAACAGAGTTGGGGTAAGCTGATCAAGTGTCCCCCTCCCAATTAGGAGAATGATCAATGGGACACGATGGCTGACCAGGCAACGAATGGGCTGAGCCAAGGACAATGGGGCAACTGGTAAAGCTGAGTCGTCTTTAACAGTGATCCATACCTGGAAACAGATTGGACAAGCTGACTGGTTTCTCTCGTCGGGACGACTCGATCTAAAAGGGGGGTAGTGTTACGATTTCTTCCTTTTCTCCTTATCCTATTGGTTCACTGATCATATGATTCTATCTCTTTTTTCTCATTTGCTCCATCATTGTTCCACTTATCTCTTACCATTTACATCTACATAGCCTTGACTGTGCATAGCTGCGTACGCAGCCTTACTCGTCCATACTAAGTAACGCATAGCTTGGTCCGTGCTAGATAGTCAACGGTATAAATACTCTTGTACATTACAATTACACCCCAGTCTTATCCACTTGTTCTTTCCTCATCATTGTACTTGGATCTGAATTAAGGGTACCGCTCCCTATTCTCTCATCTACTCGCTTGGGGTCTGACAATTGACCTTCAAAGCCTTGAACACTGGTACCTGTTATACATCAAATAGGTTTGGTGTACGTTGTCTTGCCCTCGAGCATCACAACTATTGTCTAGGTTGTCAAATTCACACACAAATCCACTTCCATTTGAGGTCCATCAGCAAAACCCGGAACTTGAATTCAGCTTAGTGGTGAGGTATACTAGCGCATAGTGCTCATAGTGCTCATAGTGCTTGACAGTACTGGACAGCTACTCCTGGTTTTGCTGATGCTCTTCTCCAGGATCAGCTTGTACATCAAGCCCTCAACATTGTACTCCAGCCTTTAAAGACTGCAGTGGCTGTCGGGGTCATGATGAGTGACCCTGTCAGAAATCTATGCTATTGTTTTACCCCTCTAGCTTCCTGGATAGCTGACACGCCTGAAGAGTGTCTGTTGGTGGGTACAGGCCTGAAGGCCTCGCCAGTCACCATTGCTATGTCCAAACAGTTCAGTGATCCACATCGACATCTCCCTTGTACGGTGGAAAAAACTGTTTCTGCAATCCGTCAAGTTTGTTCAAGACATCCGCCTAACAACTTCACAAAGTTTCTTAAGGCAGTTAAGGTGTTTGGCTTGAATGGAGTGATTGATCTGGTCTGGATGGGTTGTGCATTATCAAGTCCCTCCAACTTCCTCACCATCAAACCTTTGCACCATTTCTACAGATTCACATGGGACCATGATGTTAAGTGGTGTATTGAGGTGATGGGAGCTGTGGAATTGGACTATTGATTCTCTGTCATCCAGACTCTTGTGGGTTATTGAGCATTCAATGAGTGGATTTCCAAATTGAAGCAAGTCACTGGTTGTGATCACCACGCTGTCCAATGCTATCTTGTAGGCACCGTAGCTGGTGCTGTCCCTCATAGGTTCCTTGTTGCCCTCTGTTCTCTCATTGACTTCTGTTACCTCGCCCAAGCACCAATGTTCATGAGGCATTCCCTCGACCAGGTTGTGCAAGCACTTCATAATCACAAGGACACAATCATCTCTTATGGTGCAAGACAGAACTGGGAGCTGCCCACATCAGCAAAACCCAGAATTCAGCTTAGTGGTGAGGTATACTAGCGCATAGTGCTCATAGTGCTCATAGTGCTTGACAGTACTGGACAGCCACTGGCACTCTGGGTTTTGCTGATGCAAACTGGAGCTCCTTCAGAGTGTCGTCCCAGGGATATGCCAATCTGGGGCTGGGATGCAATGGAGTGCTGTAGGAGTTCGTCACTCTCTATGGTTGTAAACCCCTCTTTCACAGGTTTCTGGGTCGTCATCCCACATCTTTCCAGGTCATTCCATGTCCATTCCGTCCAATCTGTGTTGGTCTGTTCTGTTTCCATTCTGTGTTTCTGCGTCTGGATTGTCTGGACTTGTTGCTGCTGTTCATATCACTTCAGACATCACGTGCCAGGGCTCTAGGCCTGCACCTCTGTCACTGCCATACCATAGAGGCAGCCCTCTTTATTTTCCTTCGCATCTGACAGGGATGACAGGGTCCCTGGAAGTTTTCATGTAGCATTTCCAATAGCTACATTCTACTTAAGAGCTTGTCTAGCTATGAATAGACTAAGATTCTTTTTGCAGTCTGAAGGTCACCTGCCCATGTGCAGGATTGTCTCCGAGTCGTTTCTCCCTTCCTTTTCCTTCGTCTTCTTTATCTTCCGCATCTGTTTCCACGTCCACTTCTGCTTCTGGATGTCTGTTCTGTGTTTCCCGCACTCCGGACTCTTGCTATAGGTTTGGAGCAAACCCTCTCTCTTCTTTCCTCTTCAGAACCCCTGGGACGAGTCTTACTCGCTTCTCACACTGACTATCTTTCTTACAGTGCGGATGTCACAGAGCACACTGAAGATAACATAATGTGGTTGGGAATGTGATAGGGTGCAAGGGAATTCGTCCCAAGGGATTCTGGGTGGTTTCCTATGAGTGGGAGAACGATGCTTCACGTATCCAGGCGCTGATGGAGGGAATCTGACATTTCTGATGCCACGGGAAAGTGTGGAAACACAAGTCCGGAGAGCAGATGACAAAGAAAGAACGTAGAACTGATGGGGAATGTCGTAGGAGAGAGTGGGGAATGATCCAAGATGAGGTGCACAGACGCTCAACTGGACAGAGACACAAGAACGAGAGAGAGACTGAAAACATGGATTCTGGATACGAACAGCAATGGCAATGTTGACGAAGATGAGAAAGATCCTGCACATGGGCAGGAGACCTTCAGATGGAAAACAGGAAGATGTATTTTAAGTTTCAAGGACAAGGCTTTATAGTCCAGGCATATGCAGACTGTCTGACTCTATTGAAAATAGCAGAGACATCCCTGCAGGTCACACTAGGGACTGTCTAGCGATGTCTAATGAACAAAGGGTAGTCCAGAACAAGGCAAATGGGCGTTGACCAACTGATCTGGACGCGAACGAATAGTAAAACATGAATCCGGAATATCCAGAGCATGGGAAACATCTGGACAAGAACGGATAACTCACGGATCGCACGGGATGGACACAGACAGCAGAGGGACTCTTGAGGGACATATTGGGGGACACCTAGAAACCTGTGAAAAGCCTCTCTACAACCATAGGATCCACTGGACTCCTACAATGCTCACATTGAGGAGATAAAGGTGCCTGCTCGTGCCGGAAACAACCAAAACTACTACAGCCAGATTGCCTGCCACCTCAACAGGTTAGACAAATGCTTCCAGTTCAACCTAGCAGTGTACATCAAGGAGAGCAAAGACATGGACACAACAGACAAGGGCATCGTCGAGGAAGATCATGAGCCAGACACCGAGAAGTGCCTCATTGCTGAATATCTCACTCTAATACAGCCCATCCCCGATTATTTTTCCATCTCATCTGCCCTCCTCCAGGGACTCCACCCCTCTTCCCCAAAACCTTTTTGCACCTTCATAACTTCAATGACAGCATTCCATCTTACAATCAAGCTGTCACTGTGGCTTACCCTGGCTGAGGCTGCTGCCACGTATCAGCTACCTGACCTCATTCTTGCTATCTCCGCTTTCATGTCCCAATGGAATGGTAGTGCTGCCCCACTAGATAATGTCAAAGTTCACATATGGCACAACATACATGTACAGCAAAAGTCATATCATACTGGGGCCTTGGAACTGCCACAGACACTCTGTGCTATCCCCCTGTCGACTGTTTACCCATATGGCCTATGTGACTCCGCTATCGTCAACAACAAGCCCGAGAGTGACTGGCCTAGCTGGGGATTAGTCAGACACTCCATTGTCCAGCTCTGGGCCATATTCCATCTCCTACACCATGACTTTTTCACTGCTTACATTCAATGTTTCAATGTCGCATCCCGTGCAAATGCTGGAGGTGTGAGTCCGGTGACAGGTATGCATCACCTGAAGTGAGTCACAGTGTTGCAGGAAAGTGATGAGCATATTGGAGAGGTTATCCCGCTCACACTCATTCGAGCACCTGCTCACCTTATCCCACAATTTGGCACTGAGGCAAATCCATGTCTAAGCAAATCAAGTAGTAATGAGCTAAGTGCTGATTTTTGGTTGAGTAAGTATTGGTTGAAAGAGTGCTATTACGTGTTATTGCCCATCTAGGGTACTGTAGCTCCGTGTATACATATTACAAGCATCTATTTATCCGATTATCTGCTGCATCGTTCCATTTTCTAACACATGCTGGGCAAGCTAGCCTCAAGTTCAAGCATCACTATATAAAAAAAACAAATGAAGCTCCAAGTACTAGTAAGTCGAGTTACCTACAAAGTCAACATGAGAAAATAATTTCCATCGCAGTGAATCAAACCACAAGGTACACCATACAACCTCCTCACTGTGAGCACCTGCTCCTCCAAACAAGGCAAAGATTTATCAAAAGTCACAGATACCAATGATTCCTCAGCCACTGAGGTGCAAAACCAATTGGCACCGTCCCACAATGGACTGGCTGCTTGAAAACAACACCCAGGCTAGTGTGTGGCTCACTTGGCAGCAAGATAGTGACATATTTCTAGACTTCATATACCCGGAATGGCTCCTACTCCCCAGAGGCAAAACACTAGAAGGCCTGCTAGAGACTCTGGAAACTGAAGGACACATCCAGAGCTCAATACACGGTGAAGAGAAAACATATACCTGGTCATGATTTCCCAAACCCAACAAAGGAAATGCGATGAATCATGAGGCCCAGGTAGCAAAGTTTTTGAATAGTGTACGTGCTGCAGTACATGAAGCATGTGGAGTATCGTGCTTGTGTGTATTCTGATTTTCGATCCAAGTTTTGCCCTTAATGAGTCGCTTATCACAGTGAGTGAGATTCTCAGTCCTCAAACAAACCTTTGGATGGAGTGTATGCAATCAGAAAACCTGACATCACCTGCTATTTCTGAACACAGGAGGGTACCTGCATCCAGAACTGGGAACACGTTGTAACCTTTGGTGAGGTAAAGAACCAGACAGACACCAAGAAAGAAAAAGAATCATTCCTAGAACTTGTGGGAAAGGCATAGTGTCTCCTCGGTATGCAAGACGGCCGCCACTTCATCTCATGCATTCACATACTCAGATCCTCCATCTATCTATCGACCTTTCATTGTAGTGGCTCAGTTTCCACTTGTGTGTATGACATCCATGCCTCCCCTTTACAATTTTTGCACATCCTCATTGGCATGTCCCTCTCGGATTACATGGCGATTGGTTTCGACACCTCAATCAAATAGGGCACTTTGGATCAGGACAAAGGGAGCATTCCCCCTGTTCCGGACAATGACAACAAACCTCATTCTGGCTCCCAAGACACTCAGTCACCCAAGTCCCGATTCAACTTGCCTAATGAGCAAGCATCCCTACCAGATAGTGACGACGTGCTGAAATCTGGATCAGAGTCTTCAAGTGCCAGATCCCTACCACTTGGTGACAAAGAAGCCAGACAGAACTATGAAACTTCCACAAACCAGGAAGAGATGGGTGGAAAATGGATAGAAGTCACTGACATGCAGGGAAAACGGCTCAAGGTTTGGCTCAAGTCCATCCTTGCTATATCCAACAGCTTGGTTGGTCAAGGTACAATGGTGTGAGAGGGTGAGGTTGACTCACCTGATGGAGATGAGCTGGCTGTGGTTGTGAAAGATTCATGGATTGACCCACTTTGCAAATATACCAAAGGTATGATCATCCACACCCTAGAGCAGCATCATATCAAAGGTGTTCCTATGCTGGTGAGCGAGGAACAGGTCAAGACTCAGCTCTGGTCTCCAGATCACCCATATCCAGTGGTCAATTCATCTACACATTTTCTCCATTCAGTCCTCCCTTCAAACACTTTCTTTCAGCTTCAGATCTTATCGTGTCTTCTCAGTCATCCCATCAGCAAACTTGTTCTAGAATTCTCATCTCTCAGAGAACTCCTCATTGCCTTTTTAGATTATATTGTTGGTGAGCATCCGTCATTTATGATACATAGCTCAAAGTTCCGTGTCTAATCAAATTGTAGTACATGAGAACATGCTGAAGATCGCTGGTATCATACACCATGACATCAGCCCTCCTAACTTGTTGCTCACATTCGCAAAAGGTTGAACAGATCACAGTTCAAGTTCACACATGGAACACCTTTGGAGCGACACTGGGGTGTCTTTGTGCCAAAGGATATGGAGTCTCAAGCAGCTGGGGGGTTCTTGGGGACTGGGGCTATGCAGCCCATGTGGCTTCTCCTGCTCCTCATGCTGAAGAGTCTTCCTCTCAGACTGGTGACGACCTCAGTTGTGATGACATTCCGACATTGCCGGTTGAACCTGCTAGTGAACTGGCTGTGGAATACGATAACCATGTTCCTGCATGGAAGGTCGGGTCTAACGACACACCAGAATTATTGTCTGTTTCGAAGCTCACGGATGCACATGACATTGTGCTACTGATGTGCAGCGATGATCCGAATGAAGACCTTCGCCAAACAATTGATGTATCCCTGCTATATCGCATGGTAAGCCGCACTGTTCTAACAAGTGCATCGAAACTGACATATGCATGTCAGGGGACATGGTCCTGGATGTCTGCAGAACTCACGATGGCAGGTCCTGGAAAACCCATAACGCATGACACCTTGCACGATCTAGAATCATTCATTTATGTCATCGTTGGCATTAATGGAAAGCAAGCGTCAGAGTCATTGCCGTGTACTCACCTATCTATGGCTTAGCAATTTGTTTGGTCCAGTTTGCCATGGGGTGCATGAGGCGTGAGTTTAGGTGTCCACAATATTGTGCTAGGGACTTAGACACATTTCTGAGTGCCAGAGAGTGACTACACTAAGTTCTACACTTTTGTCCGCTTTTTTGTACACTTGTGCTACACTTTGGCTAGACTTTTGACCACACTTTAGCCTGCTTTTTTCAACACTTCTGTACAACTGTTTGGCTACACTTTGGCTACACTTTAGTCCATTTTTTCAACAGTTGTTTACAATACTTTGACTGCACTTTGATTAACACTTTTGGTGTGCTTTTTTGACCACTTGTTTACAACACTTTGGCTACACTTTGACTACACTTTTGGTACACTTTTTTGACCACTTGTTTATAACACTTTGGCTACACTTCAGCTACACTCTTAGGGCCAAAATAGATACAGTTGGTCAGCGTTCTATGTTGGTGTGATGCCAATGGCAGCTCAGCTTGATGGCCAGCCATTTATTCAGAGACCAAACTTTTCAAGAACCTCCCTTTACCTTCAAGTTGTACATATGCCTCATGCAACCAGCCCTCTACCCTACTTCTGACCAGCTTTGTGATATGGTCCTCCAGCAACTTCTTATGATCCTCCATGTCATATCCCATCCTAACTCCGACCCTCTGGACCAACTCTAGACCACTCACTCACGAACTCTGAAGCATTTACGCCTAGGACTTTGCTTCCGCCCTCCAGACATCTTTGATTATCACTTACGTACATATGTTTCCCCTTTTGTATTAGCTCTGCTTCCTTCTTGCTTCTGAACCTGTGCCTGCACAGCTCCGGTTATCTCGACTCTGTACTCCGTCTTACTCATATCCTTACTCATGTGATGCTTTCCGTTACTAATGCGATGTCCATGCTCTGTATATATAGTTCTCAGTACATAGTCTTTAGCTTTAGCTTCGATATCGACTTAGACAATTATCCTCTGTCTTCCACACTCTGAATCCATCTTCCTCTTTGTGATCTACCAAAGTCCTAGTGACTTCGATTGACCTCCGACTATCCGCTCCGAAATCCGAGGCACACAACCAAGCAAGGGGGCAGCACATAAGCTGAACCTGACGCCTCATTCCGACCACAACTCTGGAGTTCCAGAGTTATCATCGGAGGATAAGTTACGGTCCTAACACTCCAGCAACTTGAAATATATTCACCAACATTGGAACAATCACCAAGGTGAGGGTGGCTTTAGGTCCATCATGTACTTTGTGGTTGCTGAACACATCAAGGAGTATCATGTGCCTGGCAAACCAAAGGAAACAAAGAGTGTGAAGACCAAGTTCAAACAGGTAGGACATATTTGTGATTGTGTTCTATGATTGTGTTCAATGTTGGGCTAAATCTTCTGACCATACTAGATGAAAGCAATTTACAGAACAATCAAGGAATGGGCTGATCTTTTGGGTGTTCATTATGACAATATCAATGGTGCTGATATATGCGACAATCCATCAGCCAAAGTACATATTTGAGGAATGGTGTCATGGAAAGGTAAGGTGTGATCTCATCTATCTAGTCATGTAACTGATTTATAGCAGGGCCATGAGAAGATGAAGCCATTCCACAACAAGGGCTGGGAATACTTCAACCTCATGAATGAGATCTTTCCTGAAGGTTGGGCAACCGGGAGTAGGGCACATCATAGTACCGACCAGATCAACATCATGGCACCAAGCAACAACTTGAACTTTGTACCCAATGTCATGGTATTCCCATCTGCTTTGAGCCAACAGATGTTTACCACTACCACCACCTCTGGTACCCCATCTGAGGCCATTTCCCAGTCTGGCAGTGCTGGCACCAAACACTCACATATAATGATATCCCCAGAAGATTCTGCCAATGGGATTTGTCATGATTTGATCATGTGGAATGCAACAACTTATGCTGGCTGATTTACTTGACCTTGGGTGGGTGGGAACCATGGCGGTGCCAATCATGATCACACACCTGATCACACCCACCCCCTTTTGCACCTTTGTGCCTTTGCAGTTGGCTGCAATTTCGCTGGGCATTCCAACACACAAGTGTTGAAATTCAAGCATTCCTTTCTCTTCTCTTCTTTTTGTTTTTTTGTGCACAGGCAGGTGTGGATCATTACATGACATAGGAGAGAAAGGAGGGACAAAATGACAGTGTTACTAACTAGTATGGTACACTTACAAAAAGGAGGTGACAACAATGTTGATGCCAGCGGGTGAGCTACTTGGCAGGCTCAGAGTGAGTAAGTGCACATGATGGCATGTGGAGACAAAGCAACTTGAGATGGTAACACTACAATGATGAGTTGGTGCCTGCTGGTGCTGGCCACTTGGGGGCAAGAATGTGGGCTAATGAGCATGGTTAGGGATTGGCATGGGTCAGGATCACCTGTGCAGGTCATGGGTGTGGATGCCTCTTGGGTGTGGGTGCAGGTAGGTCTTGGCCAACCCATGGCCAGACCCGTGGGTTCTGTTTACCAAATTGCATATAAACTATATAGTACATGTCACATAAGATTTCAGATCTGCATAATCTTGCCAGTTAAAAAAAGCTTGCCCACACTCATCTCGGCGTCACTAGATCTGAATCTCTCTATCCTCATATTCCCATGTCAAACAAACCTACCCTGACAAAGTGGGTTATTAAATTGACTGAAAAGGTGAAAGCTGCAGAGGAGCCTGTGCTGGCAAAGAACCAGCCTGACAAGCAAAAAAGTGGTGATGCTGGTCACACTGCAACCGGCCTGGACAATGCATCAAAAAAGACACTTGGCAAACAGTGCCAGGTGTGCAGCCCATCAAGTGGCAGTTCAGATGCTGAGGGCACATCTGTGCCAAGTGATCTACATGCCAAGGACACAGACATGTTTACCAAGTATCAAAAAGGTTGATGGACCTGAAAGCACTGAGGCTGAGATGTGTAGGTTTCCAGAGCTATAATTAAAACCATCAGCTCACAATATTTATAGAACATCTGCAAAAGGAATGGACATCACCTGTCTATGCCTTTTTTGATGCTGAGGCCATCGAGGTCAATGGACAATATGTCCACTGACATGAGTTCAGGTGCTGTGGACAGAGTTGCAAGGTCAAGATCTGGCAATTCATGGATATGGGTGATGCACGCTCCATAGGAAACCTTTGCAGGCATGTTAGGGCATGCTGGGGAGATGCAACACTCAAGGCTGCTGATGAGGCAAGAGATGCAGTGGAGATAAGCAAGAAGATTGTGAAAAGCATTCTGTGGGATGGGTCAATCATGGCATCCTTCAAGTGCAAAGAGAGTGGCAAAGTCACATACAGCACTTGCCCATACACATGCACTGAGATATGGCAAGTCTAAGCCTTGAATTATGATGTGCATTGGGTTTATTGATGATTTCAAAAGGGCCGAGTGCATCCATTGGGTGACCGAATGCCTACATCCATTCAGCATCATCAAAGATCAGCCATTTTTGAATATGGTGAAGACAGGCCAACCTGAGCAATACATTCCATCTCCCAAAACTGCCTCCCACAATATGAAGCAGGTCTTCGTGCACACAAGAGAACAGACAGCTAAAATGTTAAAGGTACAAAGCAATAAGCACCTGCATGCTCAACGAATGACTGAATGTCACTTACAAGGAGTATGATGGTTGATTGCACTTCACAACAGATGCTTGGATGTCCCCAAACCATCAGGCCTTTATTGCATTTGCAGTACACCTAGAAAGGGATGGTAGCCCACTGACATTTCCATTAGACATGGTGGAAGTGGCATAGGTAAGCTAACATGCACCAAGTGAAATTCACATCGTGAAGTAACTCTTGTGCAGTCCCATACAGGCAAAGAACTTGTGAGGGCATTTGACAATGTGATGCAAACATTCAGGGTGTCAAATAAGGTAAGAACATAAAAAAGGACCGGACATACATGCTGACCCAAATGAACCACATAGATACTGTCCATAACCTGCGACAATGCCACAAACAACAATATGATGATAGACCATCTCTCCACTTTGAATCCCAGCTTCAGTGGGGAGCTTGGTTGCACTCATTGCTTCCTTCATATTGTCAATCTTGTGGCAAAGTGTTATGATTCCCCATCTATGTCTACTTTTTCCTTCACTCTTCAACTCCCTTGATCCTTTCTTGAACAGTCTCAGCTATTTCCTGCCTCAACTACCTAGTCTTCCCAGCTACATTTCCTCTGACCCTATCTTGACTTGTACTTCTACATGGCTACTCCATGCACTATTCCATACCTTTCATAGGTTTTATCTGTACTACTACTCTTAGTTACCTTGTACACATCAAATCTAGTATCTAACCTCCTCTTTGAAACCCCTTGAACATTCCAATCGGAACTCCTTTGAACTTCCTTAATTGTCTTCGTCAGATGATTCTCGGAAGCCTAGTGTTCATGCTACTATTGAATGTGTGCTGTCCACCACCAAGAAACCCCCTTGAGTGGAAGACCCCTTTGAACCTTAGGACATTAGAACTCTTCGCATTTTGCCTACCTCCCCAGTAGTTGTAACAAAAGGTCTAACTTTGCTTGACGAGGCTATCATTGAATAGTCCCCACCATTCCACCTAGAACACCCCTTGACCCTTGCTGGTTCTCCCCTCAGATTGCCCAACCAACTGACTCCCCTCCTACCCCAGTTAGCTCAGAACATGGGGAAATCCCAGATCCAGATATCGCCAAGTCCTTATGCAACAGGAACAGGATGAAACCTTGAATCTCTCCCACCAGCTCTCCCATGCTACCACCCTCCCTCACGCCCCCACTCCACTTCTCCCATTTCCTAGACTATCAAACCAGTCTTTCCTCCCCACCTCTCTCAACTAATGAACCCAATTGTTGGACCACCTTCTATCCACAGACCCTACACAGTAGTCTCCACCCTCACCCACTCCCTACCCATCAATGACATGTCCTCCAAACCATCTGAACTTTGCCTTGGCACCCCTAAACACTATGATGAATCCCCCGAAAATGCCTCTTCATGGCTAGGAACCATAACCTGGTACCTCATTGTCAATGACAAAGTCTATGATAGTGACAACAAAAAGATCACCTTCATCCTGTCCTACATGACTAAGAAAGCAGCGTCCACCTGAGCTGCTACCTTTCAAGAACTGGCCTTAGCTAAAGCCAGCTCTAGCCTTGGAACTTGGGACGAGTTCGTCACCCAATTCAAGAAAGCTTTTGAGAAGCTTGACACCAAGATGGACACCCTCGCATGGTTGTCCACCACTCGCATACTTGAGAAAAAGGACTCAAAGATGGGCTGAGTATACTACAAACCCCCCCTGGAAAACTATATTCAGAATTCCAGAACTATGCCACCTGTGCCAGACTCAAAGATGCAAATGATGCGCCTGTCCTCATTGCCTTCTTCTCGGCTGGAATCCCTATTTCCATCATGCGTCACATTTACCAGATGGACACCATCCCCACCACTGTCGAAGCCTGGCAAGACCAAACCAGGCAGTACCACAACCAATGGGTTAGATCTCAGGAGATCACTTCCCATCATAACAACTTGTGCTGAGCCTTCACCCCCCTCTACTCTCCTCCTTCACCAATAACTGCACCCCTGCCAAGGACCCAAATGCCATGGATGTTGATGCAGTCCACGTCTCTAAGCTCACCCCTGAAGAGCAAAAGAAATGCATCGAACAAGGACTATGCTTCCGCTGCAGGAAGAAGGGCCATGTATCTACAGCCTGCCCTGCATTCCCCTCGACCAAACAAGTCCAGAAAGTCAAGGAAGTCCCTAAACTTGTGGAAATAGAGGACAAAGGAGAAGAGATGACAGTTAGAAGAATAGCTTTTTCTGTCCCTGACCAGGATTTTTGAAATGGGGATCTTATTTGATGCAAGACTCCCTTGTAACCTGTGCTTCTGTAACCATACAATCTAAATCTATGCAAATCCCAGTTCAAATCATTGTACCCATGCACACTATGAAAGCCATCAACACCCAAGCCCTTATAGATAGTGGAGCAGAGATCTCCTGCATTGACTGGAACTTCATCAATAAGTACCACATTCCCACAAAGAAACTTGAAACCCCCATCTGCGTCCACAATGTTGACAGATCCATCAACAAGAACAGAGGTGTCCATTTTACCTGTGACCTATTTGTAAATATTGAAGGGATTACCCAATGATGTATCTTTCATGATATTCACTGTGGACATGAAAACCTCATCCTAGGACTCCCATGGCTATGAAGAGCCAACCCTACCATCAACTGGTCCAGATGAACCATCACCCTAGATGGCTACATTGACGAGTCAAAAACCTTATATGCCATACACTCCGCCAATGGTAACTGCCATGCCAAGTGTTTTTTGGAAACTGTCACCTCCCCTCCTAGACACTATAACACTGACCCGGACATGGAGGATCCCCTCTATGAATACCTTGACATCAAATGGGAAACTCAATTCGTCAACTGAGCATACTGCAGTTACTCCATCAACCACATCATCTGATGGGGATCCTGATTTATCCAGTCCTCAACCCTAGCTAGAGTAACCACTGCCACTGAACTTGCCATCACTGCTGAAAAGGTGAAACCCAAAGCCACTCTTCCACCAGAATACTCCCTCTTCGCCAAAGTCTTTGACAAACTGTCCACAGGGCACCTTCCCCTGTCACAATCCTATGATCACAAAATCAATATGAAAGATTCATTTGTCCTGAAAATTGGAAAACTGTATCCTCTCTCCCCTGATGAACAGAAAGCCACAGAGGATTTCCTCAAAGAAAACCTCAAATCTGGGAAGATCTGACCTTCGAACTCCTCCCAAGCGTCCCCCTTCTTCTATGTCAAAAAGAAAGATGGGAAACTTTGTCCTTTCCAAGATTACCAATACCTGAATGAACACACTGTCCGCAATGCCTACCCTCTTTCCCTCATTGGCGAACTCATTGACAAACTCAAAGATGCTAGAACCTTCACCAAATTCGACATTTGATGGGGTTATAACAACGTACACATCAAAAACAAACACCAATGGAAGGGGGCCTTCCTCACCCACAAAGGACTCTTCAAACCCATGGTCATGTTCTTTGGAATGACCAACTCCCCTGCCACCTTTCAAAGGTTTATGAATAACTCCTTTAAAAAAATAATTGCCAAAGAGTGGCTTATTGTCTACATGGACAATTTATTGATCTTCTCCCCTGATGACAACACCCACACTGAATGCACACGCCACATCCTCCAATGAATGGAAGAATTAGACCTCCACCTCTGCCTGGAAAAATGTACCTTTGCCACCAAAGAAATGTAGTACCTCAGAATGATTGTCTGATCAGGACAACTTGCAATGGACCCAGTAAAGTTGGAAGGAATTGCCAACTGGCCCACCCCTACTTCAATAAAACAAACTTCCTCATTCCTCGGATTTGCCAACTTCTACAGATGGTTCATCCCCAACTACTTCCTCATTGCTCAGCCCCTTATTGACCTCACAAAGAAAAACCAAACCTGGTCCTGGACCCTGGCCTGCAGTGAAGCCTTCACCCAACTCAAACAGTTGTTCCTTGCCCAACCCATCCTCCGACTCCCTGACCTTTCCACTCTCTTCAAGTTCACCATTGCCACCGATGCCTCCAAGTTCACCCCTGGAGGTATCCTTCTCCAAACTGACACCAACAGTGACTGGCACCCAATATCCTACCTATCCCAATCGTTCAGTGACACAGAACAAAATTATGACATCTATGACTGAGAACTCTTAGCAGTTATCCAAGGCATCAAAGCCTAGGGACACTACCTCCATGGATCTCCATTACTGGTGTAGGTTTTCACCGACCATAAAAACCTCACCTATTTCAGGCAAGCCCAGAACTTAAACCGACAACAGGCCAGATGGCTCCTCAACCTTGCTGACTTTGACCTGAAAATGATCCACATCCCTGGATCACACCTCTCTGGACCCAATGCCCTCTCCTGTCATCCTGATCACTTCCCTGCTTCTGATGTCGACAATGAAGAAGTCACCCTACTTCCCTCCTCCATGTTCATACAAATCATTGACACCACCCTCGCACACCACATCTCCTCTGTGTTGAAAGACGATCCCCTGGTACTCCAAGCCCTCCAAGCCCTCCCGCCTCTCTGACTGGCAAATGAGAGATGACATCCTCACTTACCAAGGGCACATCTATGTTCCCCCTGATGCCTCTCTCCACCGAGACATCCTCTGTCAATACCATAACCATGAATCTGCCGGACATCCTGGTTACCTTAAAACACAACAACTCGTCTGCACAGACTACTGGTGGCCTGGGATGGCCCATTTCATCTGGAAATATGTCGAAGGCTGTGGTATCTGCCAACAATCCAAGGTTAACACACACCCCACCATTCCCCCACTTATGCCAATCCAATCCTCTGCATCCCACCCCTTCCAACAGGTCTCTTCAAGTTATGACCTCATCACCGACCTCCCAGTGTCTTCCAGTTTTGATTCCCTTTTGGTCATGGTTGACCATGGGCTTACTAAGGGGGTAATTCTCTGCCCTACCAAGAAAACTGTCTCCACGGAAGGAATAGCCACACTTTTTTTCCACAAAGTCTACTCCTACTTCAGACTCTATGATAAAATCATATCCAACCAAGGACCACAATTCACATCTTCCTTCGCCAAACAACTAGGAGAGATCCTTGGATATTCCCTATCCCTCTCCACCATGTATCATCCTCAGACAGACAGAGAAACCGAACAAGTCAACCAAGAAGTAGAAACATACCTCCAAATCTTCTGTGGAAATAACCCTACCTTGTGGACAGACCTTATCTCCCATGCCAAATTCACACACAACCACTGCCCCCACTCTGTCACTGGGAAGTCCCCATTCTATCTCATGATGGGATATGAACCCAATTCCATCCCTACTGCTCTTCCAAAAAGCAACCTCCCCGCAGTTGATACCAGAATGAAATCCCTCAATGCTGCTTGAAACAAAGCCCTGGCTGCTCACAAACTCACTCAACAAGTCATGTCAGCACAAACCCATAGAGGATTCTCCCCATCTCCAAGGGAGACCAAGTATGGCTCAAAGCCCGAAATCTCAAACAAGATCTGACCCAGCCTAAACTTGCTCCCAAACACAAAGGGCCCTTCAAAATCATGGAAGTCTTATCCCCCCTCTCCTACCAACTCCACCTCCCTAAGACATGGAAAATTCACCCCATCTTCCACACTTCCCTCTTATCACCCTATCATGAAAACACCATACATGGCCCAAACTTCCCTAAACCCCCACCTGACCTTATTGCTGGCGAAGAAGAATATGAACTCAATCAGATCATATGCCACTGCAGACCTCCACAAAACTGCTCCTTCCTGATCCAATGAAGAGGATACTCTGCTGAGGAAGACACCTGGCTCCTTGAATCAGAACTTTGCAATGCCAAGGATACCCTTGATGCATATAAGGTTGCCCATCCCCTCACATTCTCTTCGCCCCCTTTGAAGTTCATTTCCAGAAAACAAACCATTTGTCGTCTCAAATAAACCATGCCCTGCAACACTCCCCCCTCTGACTTCTACGTAGTTAGCCTCCCTTCCGAAAATTCCTCTATCTCTTTCCCTTCTTCTATTACCAATTCTACCGTCCCTTCTTGCAATGGATCCCCAGAACCCGTTCCCGTCCATGTCCACTGGAGCGATGACCTAGAGTCTGCTTCACAACAGACCATTGTTACCCCCATCATGTCTGTCAACACACCTATGCTCAGTGCCTCCACACCACTCCCCCTTCCTTTGAGCAGGAATGCACCATCCCCTACCTCCTCCTCAACCAGGGTCTCATCCTGGCCATCAACAACTACCTCAATATGAGTTCCCCCCTCGCAGCTATCTATGCTGCCTACATCCAAGCAGCTAAGAACCCGTCCCCGGCGAACAGTAACATCATGTCCTGCCTCCGCACCACCATGTACCAGCTCGGGATGTATGAGTTTGTCACTGACATGGACCACTACCTCAGGGAGCTCACCTCCAATGCCAACCCCACTGCTGTATGCCTCAGCTCTCATCTCATCCTCGCCAAGAACAATAGCCCCCATATTGCCTGCATTGCCCAGGAGTTAAATAGAGCATATGAATCTGGTAAAGCTCCTCTTCCAACCCGCGATCACCCCTCATCGAAGAGAGGCCTGTTTTGTCTGCCACTGTCTTGGACATATAAGGGTTTACTGTCCTAGCTACACCTGCCCCATCTGTCATTGAACCCCTCCTAAAACCAGGAACACTGTCCCCTTCATCATTGTTCCCCTCTGCATCCGTTCTCATCATCCTTGTTATTCTCCGCCAGCTCCTCTTCCTCCAGGTAAATCCCACTTACCATTGACTGTGGCCTCATCCAATTGAGCCAGTCATTGATGCATGAGGTTAAACTGCTTGTTGACCCCATCACTCTTTACCCTAACCCCACATCCTTCATTTATTGTGACTTGTCGCTCTCGATGTTGAAAGATATGTCACCACTCCAGTGCTGATCACACCTGAAACCTTGGCTCACCAGCATGAGGATAACTGCTGCCTGACCCATGATTTGTCTTCTTCATTGAGCGTACTCATTGCACCTTGTTGTTTCTAAGTCCTCTTTCTCCTGTTGTCTTTAAGTTAAACCTTGACTTCCTTTTCTTGGTTGTTCTTTGTCGTGGACTTGAATCTACTACTGGGGTAATGTTATGATTCCCCATCTATGTCTACTTTTTCCTTCACTCTTCAACTCCCTTGATCCTTTCTTGAACAGTCTCAGCTATTTCCTGCCTCAACTACCTAGTCTTCCCAGCAACATTTCCTCTGACCCTATCTTGACTTGTACTTCTACATGGCTACTCTGTGTGCCATTCCATATCTTTCATAGGTCTTATCTGTACTACTACTCTTAGTTACCTTGTACACATGAAATCTAGTATCTAACCTCCTCTTTGAAACCCCTTGAACATTCCAATCGGAACTCCTTTGAACTTCCTTAGTTGTCTTCATCAGATGATTCTCAGAAACCTAGTTTTCACACTACTATCAAGTGCACACTGTCCACCACCAGGAAACCCCCTTGAGCGGAAGACCCCTTTGAACCTTAGGACATTAGAACTCTTCATGTTTCAACTACCTTCCTGGTAGTTGTAACACAAAGTCGCTCATACAGATGTTCAATGTGAAGAAGAAGGAGGTTAATGAAGCACTTGAAAGCAGTGAGC
This sequence comes from Tylopilus plumbeoviolaceoides, assembly GCA_003316375.1. Lineage (NCBI taxonomy): Eukaryota > Fungi > Basidiomycota > Agaricomycetes > Boletales > Boletaceae > Tylopilus > Tylopilus plumbeoviolaceoides. Next base: position 25,643 of record QFES01000788.1, read on the forward strand.
TGGCTGGTAGTGATTGGGCTGAACTTGATGAACTTTTGAGGCAGGACAAAGAGTACGATACCAAAAGAATGATGGATGATGGTAATGGGGAGAGTGATAATGACAGAGGTTGGATTGATAAGGCCACACTCCTGAGTGCAGATGAAAGGAGAACACTATGAATGAGTTTGGAATCATTGAAATTAGCACTGGCAAAGGTATAATCTTATATGATGGACACACCTGCATGCTCACTAATTCCAGCAGATTTGAAAGCTGGCATTCAAAATAATTCGCTCGAGCACTGTGTTGCTGCCAGCCTGGAAACAAGTATTGCAGGACTTGAAGAAGGCAGTCATGCTGCTGCCTCATGATGTGGTGACCTGCTGGAACTCCACCTTTGATATGCTTGACTATGCTCTTCAGCATCAAGATGCAATTGATATTGTGACCCAGCATTGGGACCTGCAAAAATTCAGGCTCAGAGACAAGGAATGGGCAGTGTTGGAGGAGTTGTGCAATATTTTGAAGGTTGTGTGTGATCAAATGACAGTGAGGCTATCAAATGAGACTAATCAAATGTAATACAGGTCCTCAAAGGTGCCACTCTGTTTTTCTCTTGCTCTACTCCTAACATTCTAACAGTCATTCTGGCCATGGATACCATCAAGAAGATGTTATCTGCCAAGGCGCGGGATCCTTCACTCATTCCTGTCATTTGCGCTGCCAGTTATATAGCAAAAAAGACCCTTGACCGCTACTATGAGTTGACTAATGGCTTGGAAGTATATCAGATTGCCATGGGTGGGTTCTTTTCGTGTTGAAACTGACAGGCTCATGCTAATGTAAATTTATTTCTAGTGTTACATCCTCAACATAAGCTACAGTACTTCAAACTGGCCCAATGGAACCTGGACTGGATCAAAATTGCTGAGGAACTTACTCAAGAAGAGTTTGAGCGAAACTATGTGATAAGGGAGACATCTGAGGAGGTTGACATGGGCCAAACAGCTCCTGCAAAGTCTGGTGTGGGCAAAAGTTACTCTGAGGTATGTTTGCCATCTCTCTTGTGCAGTCTGACTTGACATGTGCCCTCCAGAACATTTTACAATCTTGCTGCTCTCACGCCACCCAAATGGACAGATCTCAGCTCCAAGGTTGATCACTACCTTAACTTGGATGTCAAACATGTCACAGATCCTTTAAAATGGTGGTACAAACATCGTGCAATCTACTCACATCTCTCATGCATGGCTCAAGTGTCAAATCTGGAAGCAAGTCTGACATCTCCAAGCTAGTCCAAGCACTCCTGTCTGAGTCTGGAGATCTCAGCCAGTAGTAGGTGCACTCAGAGTTGGCGTCAGAGCTATAGGACTTCGCTCCAGACCTTCGGACCTTCACCCTCCTTGCTCATCCTTTCTTTTATATCCTTTTGGGGATTGCTTAGAGTCATACAAGCATATCTCCACCCATAAGTATAAAGTCCCTGTGTCTTTTTCAAACTCCTCAGTTGTCTTGCACCTCCTTGGGCAGCAGCTGAGTGGGCATCCCTGCCCCTTACTTAGCTTGACATCAAGACTATCTCTCAATTCCTGGTAAGTGTCCAAGTCTGTTGCCTCCCTCAAGTTTATGCTACCATAACTAACACACCTATTTACAGCTACCTCAGGCTCAGTGGATGTTGAATGCCTTTTTAGCACTGGTCGGCTTCTGCTCAGCCATGTCTGCTCTCAACTGTCTGTCCAATCAACACAAGCTATCATGTGTGTCAGACCTTGGAGCAAAGCAAATTTAGTTCACTCGGAAGATGTTCTTAAGACTGCAAGCTTGCCAGATGTGGTTGATAACGAGGAGGAGTTGGATGAGTCATAGGATGCCATTTTTTTGATTTATATACTATGTCTTGTACTGTAGTACTATTTTGTTAGTCCACTTGCAGGTACATCCCTGTCAGGTGTACCTGTGGGTGTATTTTTGGTGACCTTGTCATATCCCATCCTAACTCCAACCCTCCGGACCAACTCCGGACCACTCACTCACGAACTCCAAAGCATTTATGCCCAGGACTTCACTTCTGCCCTCTGGACTTTCTTAGTTATCACTTACGTACACATCTTTCCCCTTTTGTATTAGCTCCACTGCTTTCTTGCTTCTGAACCTGTGCTTGCACAGCTCTGGTTATCTCAACTCTGAGCTTCGTCTTACTCAGATTCTGCCTTACTCATCTCCTTTTAGTATAGTCTCCATTCTTTGTACATAGCATCCCTCCGACCCTTCATTCTAACTTACACACCCTCCGCCACATCATATGCTCTCCATTCTGTTCCATATTGTTAGAGCTGTGCTGGAGATGAACTCCTATGCAACTCTGGAACTCCGGAGTTGTTGGATTCCTAGGGGACGTTGGCCTCAGCTTATGTGCTGTGCCCTTGCTGACGTTTGTGTCCTGATATTTTGGAGGGCAGAGATAAACGACGCAGAGTTAGGACAAGGTAAGTCATATCAAAGAGAGGAGTGATTGAAAGAGGAGTTCGACAGATCAAGTTGATATTCAAGCTAAGGAATTACATAGAGGAGACATGATTTATATAGTGAAGTCCAGTCGGAGTTCGTACTGGAATAAACAGAGATATCAGAGAAGCTATACTGTGAGCATATGGAACGGAATGGAGAGCATATGATGTGGCGGAGGTTGTGTAAGTTAGAATGAAGGGTCGGAGGGATGTTATGTACAAAGAATGGAGACTATACTAAAAGGAGATGAGTAAGGCAGAGCTTGGAGTCGAGATAACCGGAGCTGTGCGAGCACAGGTTCGGAAGCAAGAAAGCAGTGGAGCTAATACAAAAGGGGAAAGATGTGTACATAAGTGATAACTAAGGAAGTCTGGAGGGCAGAAGTGAAGTCCTGGGCGTAAATGCTTTGGAGTTCGTGAGTGAGTGGTCCGGAGTTGGTCCGGAGGGTTGGAGTTAGGACGGGATATAACACATATGCTCGCAGTATAGCTTCTCTGATATCTCCCTTTATTCCAGTATGAACACCGAGTCTGACCAGACTTCACTATATAAACCATGTCTCCTCTATGTAATTCCTTAGCTTGAATATCAACTTGATCTGTCGAACTCCTCTTTCAATCACTCCTCTCTTCGATACGACTTACCTTGTCCTAACTCTGCGTTGTCTATCTCCACCCTCCGAAATATCAGGACACAAACGTCAGCAAGGGCACAGCACATAAGCTGAGGCCAACGTCCCCTAGGAATCCGACAACTCCGGAGTTCCAGAGTTGCATAGGAGTTCATCTCCAGCACAGCTCTAACAGACCTGAGCTGTGATTGCTACCTGCTGCCCGGGTGTGGATATGCTGTGGGACACCCCCAGACACACCCATGCCAATCCTTAAGCATGGTGGGTGCTGTGATGGCTAGTAGTAATGTGAGGGGGACCATCACTGCCAGTGAGCGCATTGTGTCATGGTATTGTGTCGAAGAGGCAGGGACCTGTTCAAGTTGCCAGGTCAGAAGCCAATGGCCATTGGTCATTGGTCAGCATGGCAGCTGTGCTGGACCTGTTATGCCCTTGGGGGCATGTTTTCATTTCTGTTATTGTGTTTCTCTGCAGCACACACGTTCCTCCTGGATAGCTTCATACATTGCTGCAAAACCCTTGTTGGTTGGGTATTTGGCTGTGAAGGATGCATCATCCCAGCCCATCCTGTGAGTCCATGTCAGACTTAGGGATCTGTGTGGGTAAACCCATGGGTATAGTACACATTGAAGGTACAAAAACAAAATAACTACTACTAATCATTATCAATTGCATTCCACCTGTCAGGCATTTTGACATCTTTATCACCCTTAACATTATCCATAACTAGTGTTTCAATGCCCAGTCTGGTCCTAGGGGGTTCCCAAATCCAAAAGATTGGACCAAGACCACAAAGGACTGGTCCTGAATGGTCCTAACAGTTTTAGGACTAGTCTGGACTTGCCTTTGAAAGACCAATTTATTCCCATTTTGGATGTGGAAGCCATGCTTAGCAGTGGCATGGGGGAATCTTGTATGTACTCCTAGCATCTGATTGCACCAAGAATCATGTAGTTCGGAGCAGGCACATCCAAGATACATCTAACCATTTCCACATTGGATGTCATATTCTGAGCCATAGAAAGAGTATATACATGTAAAAAATCAGGATAGCATCTAAAAAATATGATAGAATTGTGGAAGATGAGCCAAAATGATGGGAACATGGGGATAAATTTGCAAAGGATCTGGTCTTGGACCTGACTTTTTTCTGGACTTTGGATTTCTTGCATCCAAAAGACCAGACCATTTAGGACCAGTCTTTAGTGGTCCGATCCAGTCCAGTTCCTTGTATTTTTGTGGTCCTAGGAGCTGAGCTTTAACACTATCCATAACAGTTACCTTTTGTACATCAGCATCTTTCATTCCCATTTCACTCTAGTGTGCAGACTGATTTACCTCACAGATGGTTGTGGACATGAGAGAGAAGGTTCTGGCCTTGGCTAAATAGCCATTCAACATCAACAATGTACATAACTACCAGTAGATCATTTAACTTGAAGTTGGTGAATTAGTTGTGATCATACATAGTTAATGACAATTCATGCCTATTATTATTTGGAATTACAAAGTACTATGTGCAGTACCCATGGGTATATAAGAGGTGGGTCATGGGTATATGGGTCATGGGTTCATGGATTGCCAAATCTCAACCCATACCCATACCCACAGGTACCCATACCCATAACCCATGGTGTGATGAAGCAGTCGAAATGTCAGCGGCTGTCATGATGTCCCTCCAGTGCCTGTCCAGCAACCTGAGAACATACCTGTCATACTCCTCTGCAATCAGCTGTCTCTAACCCTGCTTTGCAGCAAACTTCTTCTTGTTTTCACCTGTGTACCAGGTGGGTGGCCAATCTTTGAGCACATAGCCTGTATGCTTGTTGACCATCTCCTATTGCTGAATGCCCTTCTTCCAAGCATCTAGGCCATGTTCAATGTTTGGGATCACAATTGAGGTGCTGGAAAGGATGGAGGATGAAGCCAGTGGCAAATATTGAGGATGTTGACTTGGAGCCGATGCACTAGTGCAATGGACTCAAGTTGGTCTGAGTCAATCAAGCCTAAGGCATGATGTCGTTCAACTGGCCTGAGCTCAGTGCTGTGAGAACCATGCCAATGTGGTGCCAGTAGACCATTGAAGTGGGGCTGAGCAGTAGTGGTAGTAGCCAGGTTCACGGTTATTGCTGACGCTAACATTGTGTGAAGCTTGGACTTTTGCTGCTCAATCTGATGCTCAAGCTTTCGGTTTATGGCATGGATAAGCTTGTGGATCTTGGCTGCCAAGACCTGTGATGTCAGCACATGGTTGCCATTGAATAATATGTCCACTTGCTGTGATGGCCCATGAGATTGGGCAAAGTGCATCTCAGTAATCATTCTCATAAAATATGAGCTTGTCAAGTAAATACTTGATGAGCATGTCATTCTGTGTACAGACAACCAGCCTCAAGATCAGACTCATGGGTGTGGTGTTGACTCACATGTTCTCCAATGGCATATGATCATGAGGGGCCAGCACTTCCCAAGTGGAGTGAATATGAACTGATATTGGGCACCCCCACGCCGAAAACAGTGAGTGATAAACCCCCCAGACAGGCCTGCATCGGTGAAGAAGGAAGTGAGGTACTTCTGGATGGTGTCGTGGGAGAGCTTATGGTCTGGATAGGCAACTCCATTGCTTGAGATGAGGAAGAACAAGAAGTTGTCGGGGCGCATTGCTTGCCACAAAAGATGCTTCTGGGCAAACACTAGCCATGCCCTGAGGTGTTGACACATGTCAATGTGGGGCATGTCAGGCTGATCATAAATCTTGTAGTCATTGCCTGTTGGATTGGGTGGCCTGAGTTAATGAGGGGCATCAGCAGAAATAACTTGAATGTGCCTCATCTTGGAGAGAGCCATCCTGGCCTACATGCTTCTGCCAGCCCTTGTGATTGTGCGCAGCTTAAACAGATTGAATGGGAGATGGTATGGTTCCCAGCTTGTACAGTCAAGGACTAGGTCATGATAGCGAACCTGCAGCAATTCAAAAATACTATAATGCTCTGAGTCAGCCTGAGTACACATGTCTACAACTTTGATGCATCAGCCTTACCATGCCCATATGACAAACCCCACTGTTGCAACTGCTCGAATGAGGAAGTGCCAGGCACAGTGCTGAAGGGAAGTAAGGGATCCTAAAAAACAAGTCCAACTAGGTCCTTAACAAAGGAAATGATCTAAGCGAATGATAGGTTCATCCCTAAAGAGACTCTTGATAAGTTGGTGAAGGAGGAGACCTAAAGACAGAACAGTCTAGAGGGTCCTAAGGAGGTCCGGACCTATGGAAACCAGGAGGGATAGAGGAAATGGAAGTTAGAAGGCTACGAGGATGATGAGAGGTGAATGATGATAGATGGGCAATGGTTGTCCGGTGTGTAGAAAGTGATGACTGGTGTGACCACTGTGGTTGGAATGGATGTGGATGTGATGGACGATAGTAGTGGACATGATAATATGGTGGACAACAATAAGGATGATGAGGACGAATGAAAGGACGATGGGCGAAGTGTGATCAATGCTAACAGGCACTGTAGGAGTTCATCACTCTCTACAGTTGAAACCCCCTCTTTTGCAGGTTTCTGGGTCGTCGTCCCACATCTTTCTGGATCATTCCGGATCATTCTGTGTCCAATCTGTCATATCCATTCATATCTGTTCTGTTTCCATTCTGTTATTCTGCATCCAGGTCGTCTGGACTTATTGCCACTGTTCATATCACTTCGGACATCGCACGCCAGGGCTCTGGGCCTGCGCCGCTGTCACTGCCATACCATAGAGGCAGCCCTCTTTATTTTCCTTTGCGTCTGACAGGGATGACAGGGTCCCTGGAAGTTTTCATGTAGCATTTCCAATAGCTACATTCTACTTAAAGAGCTTGTCTAGCTAGGAATAGATCATCTTCTTGCAGCCTGAAGGTCACCTGCCCGTGTGCAGGATCGTCTCTGAGTCGTCTCTCTCCTTCTTTTCCTTCGTCTTCTTCGTCTTCCACATCTGTTTCCGTGTCTGTTTCCATGTTATCCGTTTCCGTGTCCGGACGTCCATTCCATGTTTCCTGCGCTCCGGACTCTCTTGCCCGTGCTCGAGATAGGTTTGGAACAAACCCTCTCTCTTCTTTTCTCTTCAGAACCCCTAGGACGAGTTATACTTGCTTTCCACACTGATCATCCTTCTTACAGTGCAAGATGCATTCAAAATCATCTGACAAACAGTTTATAGTCCAGAGCATACTCCAGACTGCCATAACAACCAATTTCAAATAAGTATGACAGGACCATATGGAGTGTAAGTACCTCATGCCTCACATGTTGAAAACCATAAGGAACTAGCCAAAGTGTCCAAAGTCATAGAATAAAGTGATCATGAACCTCAAATGATGTTCTGGTGCAACATGAACTATTGTGGACAAAGGACAGGTCATTCCGGATGATTCCTATAGGAGCGGACAAGTGGACAACAATGGACAGCGGATGGATGTGACGCAGGTGAATGGGATCACTAAGGACATGAGTGACAATGATAGGGAAGTTGTATAGAGGTTGTAGGAATGGTCCTACAACTGTAAGGAATGGTAGTTCCTTACAGCGCACCATCTGTGTGATTCGTGTGCTCATGTGGAATCAAGAAAGGATGGTGATTTGAGTAGGTATGTAACATGTGTGAGTCCATAAGTGTGAAGAAAATGGAACTGGGGATGAGAGATTAAAGACTATGAGATTGTGTGTGGTTGGGCAAAACCCAAAGGGTTTCCAACTCAATACTGGGCCCTAGCCTGGAGGGTAAAGGTGAGCTGTGTACCCAGGAACTAGGAGCCTTAGTGATGCACCCAGCAAGGCTAGAAACCCGATTGCTAGGAGCAAAGGTTGCTTACCCTTAATGCACTGGTGGCATGCCAGTGGTGATTTGCATGATATTGTCAATAACTTGTTAGTTGTTGGCTTGTAGGTAGAGAGCAAGAATAAGTGCGTGATGTCGTAGGTAGAGTGTGAATGATTCTCCAACCCATCTTCCTATTATCTTGACTATGTATGTTGAAAGGGACTCCTTTGAGTAGGTAGAAGAGTGTTCCATCTATGCGTAAACTGTGGCCTTTTAGGTCCGCTAGGTTGTTGTGTTTGGCAATGTCTGCCAGTTTGGATGTGATCTGAGTTTTGGAGAGAGGGTGGAGTCCTGTTTTAGGATGTTTCCATGCAAACAGATATGCATCCAATGGAGCTGGGTTGATGTGGAAGTGGTTTGTGAGTACAGCTTCTGGGTTCAAGTTGGTAACACAGTCAGTTTGTGGCATGCAATTGAATGTCTTCGCCTTTTGTGTCACATTTGGTGAAAGGAAGGTGGAGTTTCATAACTGGAAGGCTGTTCTGATCTTCCATTATTGCGAAATCTCATTGTGTAATATATTTTTGTGGATTGAATTTTTCTTTCACATTGGATACTGTGAGTTCTCCAAGTCTTGCTGCACAGTAGAAACCTGTTTCAATGCATGCAAAGATTCCTGTATCACATGGGTCGTTGATGTTGAGGTTGGACTTTATGATTTTTAGGTCATTAACTGTTAAGGGCAGTCATTTGTTTCATTTGGAGTGAGCCAGGGCTAGACACGATGCTCCTTGTAAGGTGAGCCTGAGTTCATCTTGGTGGATGAGCCATGACTGACTGTGTAGCAGGTGCCATGCTTTGATGCCTGCTGCATAGTTGGAGAGTGTCAAACTGGTGGCTCCTCCAGCACAGCTGAATAAGAAAGATAGGAGCAGGGAGTTCGAGATGAGGCAGCATTCACATTCAGGAAAGGGGCTGTGGAGGTCACAGTACACATGGTAGGTAAGCAGGGTGTTGCCATAGAGTTCCTTGGTGCTATCTGTCCATGAGGCTCTGATTACTTCTAAGATGTGGTCAAGAGCTTGGTCTGAAATGGTGGCGGTGGGGACAGCTCCATTTATTGGGCATCTGGATTTGGATGTGATTATTGGAGTCCAGAGACAGAGTCTGTCCTTGGTGAGGCAGTGAGGGCAATATGGTGAGGGGAGGGGGCAGAGATAAGGTTGGTAGGGGCATGGCTTTGGAGCATTGGAGGGTGGGTTCACTGTGGAGGATAGTAGGGAGTTGAAATGAGATCTCTCTGGAAGGTGTCAACGATGAGTTTGTCCTCACGCTGGGTCTCTGCTCAGGTTCGCTCAGCTGCTTCCTGCTGTTCTCATAGGCATGTGAGTGTTCTGGTGGCGCTTGACAAGTAGCATCCTTCTCTGATCTCTCTAAGTTCTTTTACTAAGAGAGGGTCACTGGTGTCTGTGAGAAAGAGAAAGAGGTGCTGAGGGAGTGCAAAAGGAGAAAGTAGGAGTCTTCCTTCATTGTAAATGCCTCTGGAGGGGCAGTCCACCATGTTGTATTCACTGGGGATGTAGCGGGTTGATATGGTGTGAATCTGTTTAGTAGAGTTGAGGAAAGAGTGGATATTTTTGAAAATGTCATTGATGGTGTGATTGTGGTGCCTGCCAATGTGCCATCCTTTGATAATGCCTGTGTTGTCTCCATGCAGTATGTCGTGTTTGGGGGTGGGAAGGAGATGGTTGATAGCATAGATAAGGAGTTCAAAACTGACAGCTTTGGCCCACTGGCAGCCAATGTCTTTGGTTCCATCCAGTGTAGCCCAGTCTGGGTGGAGATGCCAGGCCTGCCACTGGTTTCCAATAACAATGCTGATTCCAAAACTAGAACTGGCATTGGAGAAAGCTTGAGGGTTTTTGAAAGTGGGTGGTGGATGAATGGTTCAGATGACTGATCCCATGCTTAGTTTGTCATGCCACCACTTTAAATCTTGGTCAAGACCCTTGTTGGGGCGATGTGGGAGAAAGGGTTTTTTTGCACATATTGCCAACATGCTCTCAAGGCCTGTCAGGTAAATGCAGCCTTGTGGGAGTACTGAGGTGGCATGTAGTAGTTTGCCATACAGTTCCTATATGTCTTTAAGGGTGTGTTTGTGTCTCACTAGCCACTTGTTGATGGCTTTGACATATTTGATTGCTTTGGGAGGACTGACTGCTACTGTTTGTTGTGACATATCCCAGGTGAAACCTATGTAGGTAGTTGATGACACAAATGGTTGGTCTTTGGATGGCTCCCACAGGATGCCAAGATATTGAGACAGCTTATTGATGTCTGTGATGTTGTATGTAAATAGAGTATCCTTTTTGGATCTGAGAAATTGATTGGCAAGATCTTTGATGGAGAAACTGCAGTCCTTGCTGAATTCTTCAATCAAACCATTGTTGCATGTGATACCTTCAAACCATATTCTTGAAGTTGAGCATCTCACATTAGTCGTTGTGATTTCTGAGTGCCATTGCTGTCTGGCTAGGTTGTAGTTGAACATGGGACGCGAAAAAAGATGTGGTCATTGACCCACTTGTCTAGTGGGCCAATGCTGTTTGCTCAGAGAATTTCAGCTCCTACATCAGCTAGATGTCCATAGGCACCACAGGAGGGTGACACTCCAAAAGCTATGCACATGTCTATGCATGCTTGGTCCTCTGCTATGCATATGACAGCTGCTGGCCACTGCAACTCATGTAGTGGTATTGTGTGGTATGCTTCCATGACATCTCAGGTGGCTGCCTGTGATCCTAGGGGGAGTTATGCTATTAGTAGGTAGATGGTGGAGAATTTTTCCCATGTGCATTGGGTGAAGTTTGTAATGATGGCATCAATGATAGAAAGGTTGGGAAAACATGAAGAGGGTTGAATGGGGAAGGAGAAGTTCTGTACTAAATGGAATTTGCCTGGTTTTCCCAGTTTGGGTATTAGAGATAAGGGGGATGATTGGAAGGGGCCTAGAATGGCTTCTATTGTGGTGAGGGGGAATAGGCCTAGGTATTGTTCTTTCACAATTTCTTTATTCACCACGTCATGGAACTCTGTATCATAGACAGAAATGAAGGTACTATTTGGAGGGATTTGTACATGGAAGAGAGGCAGATATCCTACAATGAAACCTTTGGTAAACCAGACAGGATAGAGAGGAAATGGTTGATTAAGTTTGCCTGTCAGAGTGCACACTCCCAGGCCTCAGCTTTGTAGGGGATATGCGGCTGGCATTTCCTGTGCATGAGGGTATTTGCTAGCACCATGGGTGAGTGCTCCATATGCTAAGCATTGATACATGTTGTCATGCTTTTTGAGACATCCCCCATCTCATTGCCAGGCACTGCAGAGGGTAACACCTGTGTCTTTGATTTGTAAGGCCTTGTTGAAATGTTCAACAACAGTGTCAAATTGGTCATCCCACATGTGCTTGGCTGGGCAGAAAACAACTGGCATCGAGTCCTTGTGCCTCCTGAGGCATACTGCACATACTGGGAAGGTGTTGGGAGCTTGGGGGTATGTTTCAATACTACACTCTACTTAAGAGCTTTGTCTAGCTATGAATAGATCATCTTCCTGCAGTCTGAAGGTCACCTGCCCATCTGCAGGATCGACTCTAAGTAGTCTCTCCCTTCCTTTTCCTTTGTCTTCATCATCTTCAGTATCCGCTTCTGCTTCTATGTCCGCCTCATCTGGTTCTGTTTCCAGATGTCTATTCCATGTTTCCCGCGCTCCGGACTCTCTTGCTCGCACTCGAGATAGGTTTGAGCAAACCCTTTCTCAGGCTCTTCTTTCCTCTTCAGAACCCCTGGGACAAGTCATACTTGCTTCCCACACTGACTATCTTTCTTACAACAATGCACTTGACAGACCTGAGGCTGCCTGGTATGGGAGTGATGGGTATGTATATGCCAAGGTATACCAGTGGTGTGCCAAATGAGTAGAGAGGGGCCCAGGGAGGGGGGTTGGATGCACCCATGTCCAATATAGAGGTCAGTTGGGATTTTGCATGAGTGTTGAGGCCACATATGCAGTTGGATGAGGAGGAGTGTGTTGTGACCCACATCCCGATGGTGATCCACATGGGAAAAGAGGCCTGTGTGTGGCATCAGGATGGATAGAGTTTGGGAGCAGTGTATAAGCCAAGAGGTGGTAGAAGGAGAGAGGGGAAAGAGGGAAAAATCAAATTGGGTCTGAAAAGATTGGGTGGGTGGAAAACTGACTGTGTGTATCGCCTCTATTTTGGATGCATAGGCATTGTCCAGCAATTCTTGATGATAGTCATTGAGGTGCCCGGCATGTAGTGGTAGGAGATGGAATCTGTTGGCCATTCCTAGGGTTTTGTGCCAGTCTTTCCGAATCCTCCCTTGGTAGAGAAGGAGGGCACATTGATGGTACTTGCTGGGATCATGGCACCAGCTATGTGTTTTGATCATTAGCCAGAAGTCTCTGACCATCATCAAGTAATCCTCTTGCCATTCTTGTTGGTGCATGGCATTGAGCATGTGGTAGTTTGCCTGGCTGAATTCCTCCCAAGATAGTGGCTTGTCTTTCACCTTGTGTTTTTTTTGCTCTGACTGAAGCACTGGTTTGAAAGGTGGGGCCCTTGTCCATTTGCACCAAGGTGAGGAGGTCTTCATCGCCTGATCCTTCTTCTTCTGCTTCATGGATGCCTTTCTTAGTGAAGAGGTATAAGGGGACATAGTCTCCTTTGCACAGTTTCATGAAAGCATGCTGTGGAGGAAGGATGAGGGCGGTGTTGGGCAGCAATTTGTCTGGAATCAGCACAAACTTGTTCTTGTACTTCTTATGTTTTTATTTTCTGGTGTCCATTTCCTTTTCATCATGGAGAGCTTGCTGCTGCTCAGCTTGTTCTCTGTGATTCCTTTCAATCTCTGCATTTGCTTTGCATTGTCGTCCCCAGTTCTCGATGTTCCTGGCATTGCTCAGGTGCCAGAGGTTTTTGAGAAGTGAGATAGCTTCCACTTTGGTTTTGCTGTCGACTATGAAAATGAGTCTCGCATTTTCAAATTCTGGTCAGGTGTAGTCCAGGCATATGTCAAGGTTAGGATCAGCCATAAGTTGAGAATTAGTTGGGTGTTACAGGCTAAGAATGGAGATAACGACAAAAGAGAGGATGTCCATGAGCAAATGCTTGCTCAAGCTGACAGAGGTGGCAGGAAGCAAAGGAAAACTGCCACCTCGCTTAGCTTTTGTGCAGACCTCATCCTGCACTGCTTCATGCCTCCACTTACATAGGATACCAATGAAGCAGTGTCATCAAATGACAGCTCAACTGCACTGATTGGGGCCTTTCAGAGGGACCACTCAACAAAGGTCTTCATATTGTCAACAGTGATGGCCTGGGCATGATTTTGGGCATCTTTGCTTGCTTTGTCCCTTTTTTGGATGGAGTCCAGCATGTGCTGGACATGTGCTGCATGTGCTGGATTGCCAGCGATGGTGTCACTGACCTTGTCATAATGGTAGTCACCTCGAAATCTATCACCTTGAACCCATTCAAGTGAGTCAAATCATTGCACTGGAGTAACCAGTGACTCACACATGATCCCAGTAGCTACAAAACACAGCATGTATGCTGACTGTGGTGGAAGCCTTCCGATTCTGATTAAGGCATTTCTCAACCATGAAATACTCAATGGCCATTGCAGAGTATTCAAGTTGGTTTGGGGGGATGTCAAATGCATGGCTAAGCAGATCAAGGTCAATGTTGGATGACTCGCAGTCCACTGCTGCTCCTTCCAGCACTGGCACCAGTGTCACAGGATGGTTCACATTGTGTCTCAATGCCTCGCCAGAGTTGCGCTTGGATGCAACAAGTGTAGCAAGGAAGTCCTTTGCCCTGGCAACTTGCCCATTCAAGTCATATGACTCTGTGGTGTTCTTGACATGGAGATGGGCACTCTTTTATGAGGCAGCAATGTCATGGTACTGCTTAAGTGTTGATGAAGCCGTCACAACCTGTCTTGTACCAGTGGACTTGCTCATTTTTGAGGACATAGTTTAGCGTGTCATGGTAGCAGCAGGGGGAAGTGAAGGAGGGAGCAAATTGCATTCTTGTCATATCATAGGTGTCTGTCATGAACATTGTCACATTTTTTCTCCTACATTTGTGCCCCTGACCACACCCATCATCACACCTCCAAGTCAATCCACAAGGTCACTAGTACTGCCCCTCCAAGTTTTTAATAAGTGAGCCAGCCAAGCAGGTAAGTTCTTCATGCAGAGGCCACCTAGTATGCCATCATAGCTGATCAGCCTGACACACAGAAACGCCAGTGAGTGCTTCAATGTCCAACTCACCAAAGAGAGAGGCTTGGAGTCAGGAATCATTGGTTGGGTCTGTGCATTGTCCAGAGCAGCCTAGCTTGTTGCAAAGTTGTTACAATGGCATTCACCCTGCCAATGAGGCCATTATGAAGCTTGTTGGCTTGAACACCCTGCAGAGTGAGTTAGCAACCAAGCATGACTTTTGATTGAGGTGAGTCATGTGTGTGTACCAGTGGGTGTCTAGCTTGCAGGAGACCGAAGAAGTACTGAAGTCAATGCATAAAGCAGTGGAGGCGCAGGGTGAAGCAGATATTGTAAAGCTCACTAAGAAAGGGTTGAAGAGGAAACACTCTGACTGACATGCCAGTGCTAATGGAGATGCAGCCTTACCATAGCTGATGTACTGCTATCCTGTACTATGAAGAATGGTTTCCATCACATCACAGTGATGTTGTCATCATCGTTGCTGTGCACATTACATTGTGTTGAGTGGTGGGAGGGGCCAGTGGACCCACTGGCATGCATACAGTTACAGGTCAGATCCAGCATACCCACCATGCAGTTCCCTATGCATCATCCTCCTTGTGTGGTGAAGGGATACTAGTCAGCATTGAATGTCATTGTCATTATCTCAGTGTCGTCAACATTGCTGGCTCATCGACACCTGCATGGCGCAGGCACTGGCAGAGTTGGAGGTTGCATGGAGCACATCATACACCTGTCATTGCTTCACCAGTTCTATGTCCTGTATTACTGGCACAAAAAGTGCCAGCGGGCTAGATGTACCCATGAGCAAGGGTGGTAGGAATGCATGATGGTGTGAAGTTGATAACAGTTGGATTATGTAATGACATGCATGGTGGTGGATGTAACTTCAAGTTGGTGTTGATGAGTGGTGTGAGGTGATGGGTTGTGGTACTGCTCGACTTGAAGAGATAGTAATTTTGTATATGTACTGTGCTACCAGCAGGGAATTATTTTTGCTTAAAATTGGGAAGATGTAGGATTTTTTCAAGTTCAACATGATGTTATGACTACCAGGGTAGTAGGTAAAATGCGAAGAGTTCTAATGTTCTGAGTTCAAAGTGGTCTTCTGCTAAAGGGGTTTCCTTGTGGTGGACAGTGTGCACTCAATGGTAGCACGAGGACTAGGCTTCAAGTATTGTTGTTGAGACAATAGAGAAGTTCAAAGAGGTTCTGATGGGAACATTCAAAGGGTTTCAAGGAGGTTAGATGCTAGTTTCGCAAGGTCTAACTTAACGACAAGGGTACATTGGAAAACCTAGTTATAGGTGTGGAGTGGCATACAGATCATGTCCATGTATAGTATAGGCAACAAGAAAGGAAGCAAAGGAGAAATGGTATAATACAACAAGCCAATCAGGGAAATGAGAGGAGTATTGTACAATGGTTGAGGTGATGACAGTCAAGAAAGAAAAATTGGTCATGCAGAATCAGGAGCGAGGTAGTCCAAGAAAGAAGTGATTGTAACATTACCCTCTTAGTAGATCTAAGTCCATGATGAAAGATCAAAGGTCATGATAAGCAGGTCCTGGGGATCCTGTCATGTTAGCCTCCACAGAGTCATCAAAGAAGTCAGGGTCAGAGTTGTCAGGTCTATCCTTCAACTGAGAGAAGAGGTCAATGATAGCGATAGTGCCGCCAGGGCTTCAGTTAGCTGTGCAATGAGGGAGTTTGGCTCCCTTACAAAAGAGCTGGTCTGGTCCAAAGTGACCAGCTCTGTTGAAGAAGGAGGTAGACTTCCTAAAGATAAAAGACATGAACAATGATGAGGACGACAAGGGTGGATGCAGAGGAGAGCGGTGATGAAGGGGGCAGTGTTCCTGGTTATGTTTCGGGGTGATGCGATGACAGAGGAGGCAGGTGTAGCTAGGGCAGTATACCCTCATGTGTCCGAGACAGTGACAGGTGAAGCAGGCTTCTCCTTGACGGGGGTGGTTGCTTGGAAGAGGAGCCTCTCCAGACTCATATGCTCTGTTCAACTCCTAGGCGATATATGTGACATGGGGGCTGGAGTTTTCAGCAAGAATAAGGTGGGAGCTGAGGCATATGGCAGTGGGGTCGGCATTTGTGGCAAGTTCCTTGAGGTAGCAATCTACGTCGGCAATGAATTTGAACATCCCAAGTTGGTACATGGTGGTGCAGAGGTTGGACATGATATTACTGTTTGCCAGGGAAGGGTTTTTAGCCACCTGGATGTAGGCCGCATAGATGGCAGTGAGGGGGGAGTCCATGTCAAGATAACTGTCGTTGGCAAGAATAAGGCTGCAGTTGAGGAGGTGGTGGGGTATGGTGAGGATTTGTTCAAGGGAGGAGGGTTCATTGCAGAGGCACTGGGCATATGTGGGGATGTGTCTGATGTGGTTCCATTGTACTGGATGCAAAGATCCTTTGTGCCACATAAGTAGCATACAATATAAAGAGCACATTGATAGTGATCCTTGCTAGGATTAGTGCTATGTCAGGTTGTGTTCCTAACATTGCATAAAGCAGGGATCCTATGACAGACTGGTAGTGTTGACGGAGTTTTGGATCAATTTTTTTATCATTTGGTTTGGATTGTATCTGAAAGAAAGTGGTGTTCGTGAGTATTTGGTGTTTTCAAGATTGAATCATTTGATAACTTTCTCAACATATTTGCATTGATGAAGTCTCAGGATGTGGCATTTGCAATCCTGAACAATGTGCATGCCTAGATATTCTGTGGCAACACTAAGATCTCTTGATTCCCAACTTGAACATTTCATGAAAGTCTTTTTATGTTTGAGGATGAGGTGTTTGTTACCCATAAAGAGTGCATCATCAACATAGACAACAAATCAAATCAAATCCTTTCCTTTGAATTTAATATAACCCTACCATTGATTGGTCCTGACAAACCATCACCCTCAATGACTCCATAGATGAATCCAAAACCCTCTATGCCTTGCACTCTACTGACACAGAATGACACGCCAAATGCTTTTGGAAACCACCACCTCCCCCTCCTAGACACTATAATGCAGACCCTGACATGGAGGACCATCTCTATGAATACCTAGACATCAAATGGGAAACCCAGTTTGTCAACCGAGCATACCAAAGCTACTCCATCAACCACATCATCTGATGCAGATCCTGATTCATCAACTCTGCAGCCTTACCCAGAGTAACTGCCACCACCAAACTCACCATCGCAGCCGAGAAGGTCAAGCTGAAGGCCACCCTCCTTGTCAAGTATGTCCTTTTTTTCAAAGTCTTCGATAAACCATCTGCAGAACAACTCCCCCCATCCCAACCTTATGACCATGAGATCAACATGAAAGACTCCTTTGTACCTAAAATTGGAAAGCTCTACCTCCTCTCTCCTGACAAAAAGAAAGCTATGGAGGAATTCCTCAAGGAAAACCTCAAGTCAGGAAAGATTAGACCCTTGAACTCTCCCCAAGCATCTCCCTTCTTTTATGTTAAAAAGAAAGATTGAAAACTCCATCCCTGCCAAGACTACAGGTACTTGAATTAACATAGCATTTGAGATGCATACCCTCTCCCCCTCATTGGCAATCTCATGGACAAACTCAAAGACGCTAAAACTTTCACCAAGTTTGATGTCTGATAGGGATACAACAATGTTCACATCAAGAATGGACACCAATGGCAAAATGCCTTCCTCACCCAGAAAGGACTCTTTGAGCCGGTGGTCATGTTCTTTGGAATGACCAACTCCCCAGCTACCTTCCAGAGATTCATGAATGACTCCTTCCGAGACATGATTGCTGAAGGATGGCTCATTGTCTATATGGATGACCTTCTGATCTTTTCCTTTGATGATGACACCCACACCAAACAAACCTGCCATGTCCTCCAGTGCATGGAAGAATTAGATCTCCATCTCCATCTGGAAAAATGCACCTTTGCTGCAAGGAGGTAGAATACCTCAGAATGATAGTCTGACCAGGACAGCTCGCAATAGACCCAGTGAAACTAGAAGGGATCACCAACTGGCCAACCCCCACCTTGGTCAAACAAACCCACTCATTCCTCAGCTTTGCCAATTTCTACAGACACTTCATCCCCAACTACTCTCTCATCACCCACCCCCTCATCAATCTTACCAAAAAGAACCAAACCTGGTCTTGGACCCCTGCCTGTGATGAAGCATTCACCCAACTGAAATGACTATTCCTTGCCCAACCCATCCTCTGACTCCCTGATCTCTCTGCCCCATTTGCCATTGCTACCAATGCCTCAAAGTTCACATCTGGAGGAATCCTCTTCCAAACTGACACCAACAGAGATTGGCACCCAGTCTCTTATCTCTCCCAATCATTTGGCAATGCTGAATGAAACTATGACATCTATGACCAGGAACTCTTAGCAGTTATCCATGGTCTCAAAGCCTGGAGACACTACCTTCATGGATTCCCATTCCTGGTACAGGTCTTCACTGACCACAAAAACCTCCAAAACCTGAACCAACAACAAGCCAGATGGCTCCTTGATCTCGCCAACTTTGACCTGAAAATGATCCACATCCCAGGATCACATCTTACCAGACCAAACACCCTCTCCCATTGCCCAGATCACTTCCCTGCCTCCGACCTTGACAATAAAGAGGTCTCCCTCCTCCCTTCCTCCATGTTCATACAAATCATTGACACCACCCTTCAAGTTGCCCACCACATATCCTCCACATCCAAAAATGACCCCCTTGTGATCCAAGCCCTCCAAGCATTGGATGGCTCCATTCCTCCATATTCCACTCCCACCTCTCTGACTGGCAAATGAAGAATGACATCTTTACCTACCAAGGATGTGTCTATGTTCCCCTAGGCTCTACCCTCCACTATAACATCCTCCAATGGTACCATGACCATGAATCCACTGGACACCCTAGATATCTCAAAACACACCAACTCATCTGTGCTGACTACTGGTGGTCCAGTATGGCCCAATTCATCCACAAGTACATTGAAGGTTGTGGCATTTGCCAACAATCCAAAGTCAATACACACCCTACCATTCCCCCATTAATGCCAATTTCCTCCACTGTGTCCCACCCCTTCCAACAAATCTCCTGTGATCTCATTACCAACCTTTCCACATCCTCTGACTTTGATTCCCTTTTGGTTGTGGTTGACCATGGCCTTACTAAGGGGTAATTTCCCCAAACCACCACCAGACCTGGTAGCCAGTGAAGAAGAAGAATATGAGCTTGATTAGATCATACACCACTCAGACCTCCACACAACCACTCCTTCCTAATCCAATGGAAAGGCTACTCCACCAAAGAAGATACTTGGCTTTGCGAATCTGAACTCTGCAATGCCAAGGATACCCTCCAAGCATATAAGATAGCCTATCCCCTTGCATTCCCTTCACCGCCCTTGAAACCCTTCTCACAAAAACATATCATCTGCCACCTTGAATAAATCATGCCTTGTAACACCCCCCCTTTTGACTTTTACACAATCAACCTCCCGTCTGAAGTTACCCAGACCTTTACCTTATCTTCTATTTCCTCTCCTTTGTTGACTACCAACTCCACTTCCCCTTCTTGTGCAGAGTCCCCAGAACCCCTCCCAGTCTGGATCCACTAGAGCAATGACTTAGAGACAGCTTCAAAAGATATCCTCATTACCCCTGTCCCATCCATAGACAGATCTGATTGAATACTCTGATACAGGTTGGCAGGAGATGTTCAAATATGTTGATCCACAACTGGTTATGCTATCTTCTTGGCAAATGGTCTTGTTTCATGGGTATCAAGGTGTTAGAAGAGGTTCACTCTTTCATCTACAGAAGCAGAATTTGTTGGGATAACAGAGACCACCAAACAACTATCTTGGATCCAGAATCTCTTCTGAGAATTCAGATATATGTAACATGGCTCATCCTATATCTCTCAATGGTGATAACCAAGGCTTCATCTTTCTTGCCTCTCACCCTGCTCAAGAAGGAAGAACAAAACATATGGATATACCAGATCTTTATGTTTGTGAAGCAGCTAATCTTTGGATCATTGAAATCTTCTATGTCCCTACAAAAGATCAGCTTGCAGATCTCTTTACAAAGAATCTCACTTGGCAAAAGTTTGAAGAAAATCATTTAAAGATCAATCTCATTTCCTTCATCAAATGATAGTGAGGAGGAGTGTTGAATCGGTAGTATTCTATTTCTGCTCTTCTATTACTAAGCTGCTGATTCAGGAAGAAAGGTCTAGATTCTCTTATCTTCCTTATCTTTACACTATCCATTTTACTCATCAATGAGTCATATATATGAGTCAGCTATTGCTTATCTCTAACATCATATGCAGATAGTAGTCCTTATTGCTATAGGATAATAATAATAGTCCTATCATATGCTCTTCAATCATGTTCTAGAATATTATCATACTCTACCATTGGTACAATATGTACAAACAATAGGTAGATACTATATAAGACTGGGTCTTACATCCAGTCAATAACAAGTTCTTCACCTTGTTCTATGATCTGAACAACCCACTGTTTATACCTTTGAACCTCCTCATACAAGAGTAAGTCTCCTACTCTTCACTCATCCCTTCATTGTACTGCACCATCAGATATCAAAATTCCAATATGAGATGGATGATCACAATATTAACAATGATCACACACCAGCACCAGTCTGAGCTGTAGTAGATGCTGTTGGAGCCCAGGTACATGATCAGTCATGGCAACTTCATGCAGACATTGCTACTGCAATGTGGATAGATTATCAGACATTATTGGCACAGCAAGTAGAAGATGACATGGATGATGATACTTTAGATGATAGTAACAGTTCAGACATGTAAACAGTACAACAATGATCAAAGCAGACTTGCACTAGCTACTGGTACAGACTCAGATACCTCAAAAGAGTCATTGTGACTCAGGATGGCAGAAGAAAGGTGATGTGCATTGTACAAGCTAATTGCACATTTCACACATTCATCGCCCTGAAGCGAAAGAAACATGGCAGCAAGATTCTCATTCTTGGCAAAGACCATTCCTAGCTCAAGAATCTTCAATGGTTGCTCTGTGAAACCTGGAATATTATACAATGCTTTTGTAGCATCAGTGACAGTGGTGAGTTTGTCCTTGAATCCCATTTTAATGGTATCACATATAACATGTATGGTGGTATGTATTTGATTGATCATGATGAGCTTGTGTTGGTCTTGCTTCTCAGTGGCAGCAGCAGCCTGCAAGGCAGCAGACTTTCAGCTGTGCTGTGGTGATGTGAGGACAAAAAGAGGTGGGAGGGAGAGGTAATCCTGTCTGAATTGGTGTTAGTGCCCTAGATACCATCCAATTTCCCCTAGTATGGTCTATGGAGTTAGTGCATCAGGCAATCCCTGCTGTAAGCCACTTAAGTCTGACCTGCTAGTTGAATCCAATGGCCTGATAGCTCAGTGGTTAGAGCATCTGGTATATGTATTTAGGAGGTCCTAGGTTCAAACTGCAGCATGGCCCATTTTTCACTTGACCATAATAAGTTGCATTATACTACTGTGTTTACCTGGATGGTGGTAAATGCAAGGTAAATGGTGTGATCATCCGATCAGTGTGTCACCCCACCCTGGAATGATGGATTGTGCAATCAGATAATAGAATGCCAATGCACCCACCTTCTCCAGGTGTCTGTGGGAATGAGTTAACAATGTTTGCTTGCTTGCCACCTCTGCTCAGGCTAGTAGAATTATATTAGTGTATAGTACAGTATCAGACTTGTATGTACATGTCACAGAAGCTCTCAGACGTTGCAGGAGAGGTGACAACATAAAGGTTGCAGCTCTGGCACATATTGCAGGAATGAGTATGTGCCAGGCAGTGCCAGTGGGTGTACTGAATTGTGATGTGGGCTGTGAGGGAAAGGGTTAATGGAAACATGTGCCAGTGTGCTTATGGCTACAAGGTAAAGACAGGTTAAAGAACTTGAAGAGCACTGAGCCTGCCCAGTGGTAGGTATGTTGCTGGAAATATAATGTGGGTGGGTGTAGTGTGAGCGAATCTAAATCCTTATGTGGGCTGTGGGGGGATAAATGGTGAATGGATGTGATTATCATGGCCACCAGCAAAGATGAACTTGAAGGTGAGTGAAAAGTTGTAAGGCTGAGCCTGTTTGTTGAGTAGTAATCCATGCATGGGATGAGCTAGTAAATCAAGGTAAATTGAGCCATAAATTTAACATGGTGAGCAACTTACATTGCAGTTACTGCTATCTTAATGGTAAAATCACAGTGTGGCAGTGCTCTGAACTGAAAAAAACCTTCATGTGTTATGATTGTCTCCTTTCTTGGACTACCTCACTCCTGATTCTGCGTGACCAATTTTCCTTTCTTGACTGTCATCACCTTGACCATCATATGATACTCCTCTCATTTCCCTGATTGGCTTGTTATATCATACCATTTCTTCTTCACTTTCTTTCTTGTTGCCTGTACTATACATGGACATGGTCTGTGCGCCACTCTGCACCTATAACTAGGTTCTCCGATGTACCCTTGTCTTTAAGTTAGACCTTGCAAAACTAGCATCTAACCTCCTCCTTGAAACCCCTTGAATGTTCCCATTGGAACCTCTTTAAACTTCTCTGTCATCTCAACGACAATACTTGAAGCCTAGTCCTCATGCTACTATTGAGTGTGCACTGTACACTGCAAGGAAACCCCTTTAATGGAAGACCACTTTGAACTCAGAACGTTAGAACTCTTCACATTTCACCTATCACCCTGGTAGTCATAACAAAATGTCTAACTTGACCCAGGAGACAAGGCTATTGTCACATAATCCTCCAACATTCCACCCAAGATATCCCTTGACCCTTGCTGGTTCTCCCTGCAGACCACCCAACCAACTGACTCCCCCCCTACTCCGATCATGACTGAACTTGAGGAAACCCTTGACTTTGACACTGACCTCCTTACCGAGCAGGAACAGGAAGAAACTTTGAACCTTTCTCACAAACTTTCCCATGTAGCCACACTTCCCCATGTCCCCACTCCACAGTCCCCTACCCCTTGAACTACAGAACCAATCTTTCCTCTCCACCTCTCCCAACCCAACAACCCTATCATTGGACCACCCTCTGTTCGAAAACCCTTTACTGTAGTCTCCATCCTTGCCCACTCCCTATCCATAGACAACATGTCCTCAAAACCCTCTGAACTCCATCTCAGAACCCCCAAGCACTATGACAGATCTCTTGAAAATGCCTCCTCTTGGCTAGGAACCTGGGACGAATTCGACAGACGCCCTTGCGTGGCTGTCCACCACTTGTGTTGTCAAAAAGAAAAACCCAAAGATGGGCAGAATGTGCTACAACCCCCCCCCTGGAAAACTACACATCTGAATTCCAGAACTATGCCACATGTGCCGGACTAAAGGATTCTAATGACACCTTGGTCCTTATCACCTTCTTCTCCACAGAAATTCCCATCCCCATGATGCATCGTATCTATCAGATGGACACACTGGCAGTACCCACCATCATAGAAGCCTAGCAGGATCACACCAGGCAACACCACAACCAGTGGGTCAGATCCCAGGAGATCGCATCTCACACAACAACTCCTACCAAACCTTCACCCCCTTCCATAACCCCTCTAACAATACCCACACCCCCACCAAAGACCCTAATGCTATGGATATTGACACAATCCACATCTCTAAGCTTACTCCCAAAGAACAGAAGAAGTGCATCAAACAAGGGTTGTGCTTCCAATGCAGGAAAAAAGGCCACATGTCCTTGGCCTGCCCTGCATTCCCCTCAACTAAGTGGGTCCAGAAGGTCAGAAAATCCTGAAGTTGGTGGAGATAGAAGATAAGGGAGAAGAGATAATGGTCAAGAGAATCACATTTTCTGTCCCTAACCAGGATTTTTGAAATGGGAACCTCATCTGATGCAAGTCTCCCCTGTAACATGTGCCTCTGTAACTATATAATCTAAATCTATGCAAATCCCCATTCAAGTCATCGTACCCACACATACCAGAGCCAAAATCTCCTGCATTGACTGGGACTTCATCAAGAAGAAGATTATCCCCACAAAAAAACTTAACACCCCCATCCACATCCACAACATCAACAGATCCATCAACAAAAATGGAGACGTCCATTTCACTTGTGACCTCTTTGTAAACATCAAAGGGATCACCCAATGATGTACCTTCCATGTTATCCACTGTGGACACAAAAACCTCATCCTAGGACTCTCTTGGCTGCAAAAAGCCAACCACTAGGATTCAGATATGATCTATAAAATCCTTGGTTGAGGAGGGATTGATGCAGGGCTTTATTCTATTGAAGCACTGCTTTCTTCAATAAACAAACTTTATTCTCCTTCCCCTTTACTTTGAATTCTTCAGGTTGTTTCATATAAATTTCTATGTCAAGTTCTCCAAAGAGGAATGCTGGCTTGACATCCAGTGCTTTGATCTTCCAATCTTCTGAAGCTGCTAAGGCTAAGAGTCAAACTGTTTCAAATCTTGCAACTGGAAAGAAGGTTTCTTCAAAGTCTATTCTGAAGATTTGTATAAAGCCTTTGGCTATGAAGTGAGACTTCTTTCATCCATTGCTTTTTGTGGTGTAGACCCATCTCCCTTTGATGGGTGTGCAACCTGGAGGTAAATCCACTAGTTCCCATATATCTTTTTCCTGGAGAGACTTATTTTTTCTTCCATTTATTTTCTCTATTCTTATTGTGCTTTGAACAGAAGTCTGAGGGTATCTTTGTATTGGACTGGAGTGCCAACAGCAATGGCAGCTTGTTAAGACCGGACTTATCCTCTGATGATAACTCCGGAACTCCGGAGTTGTGGTCAGAATGAGGTGTTGGGTTCAGCTTATGTGCTGCCCCCTTGCTTGGTTGTGGGCCTCGGATTTCGGAGCGGATAGTCAGAGGTCGATCAGAGTCACTAGGACATGGTAGATCACAGAGGAACAAGATGGATTTGGAGTGTGGAAGACAGAGGATAATGTCTAAGTCGATATTGAAGCTAAGGAATTACATAGAGGAGACATGGTTTATATAGTGAAGTCCGGTCAGAGTTTATACCGGAATAAACGGAGATATCAGAGAAGCTATATTGCGAGCATATGGAATGGAATGGAGAGCATATGATGTGGTGGAGGATGTGTAAGTTAGAATGAAGGGTCGAAGGAATACTATGTACGAAGAATGGAGACTATACTAAAAGGAGATGAGTAAGGTGGAATCTGAGTAAGATGGAGCTCAGAGTCGAGATAACCGGAGCTATGCAAGCACAGGTTTGGAAGCAAGAAAGCAGCGGAGCTAATACGAAAGGGGAAATATGTGTATATAAGTGATAACTAAGGAAGTCCGAAGGGTGGAAGTGAAGTCCTGGGTGTAAATGCTTCAGAGTTCATGAGTGAGTGGTCCGGAGTTGGTCCAAAGGGTTGGAGTTAGACGGGATATGACACAGCTGCAGTCATATGATATCATATCCAGGATGATGAATACATTGTCCTAGATCTTCTTCCTCATTGGTAAGATTATTCAGTGTCAACTCTGATGATTCTTTTTGTTGGAGTTTCTTTTTGATGTCCAAACTCTTTTTATGGCCATAAGCATTATTATTTGGTAAAATCCTTGGGTTATGATCTCTCTGTGATCATCTGATTGGAATATTCCTAGTCTCTGCTCTTGGACGATTCAATCTAGAGGGAGGTAGAGCTGATTGTGATTGTGCTCTATTAAAGGGTTGTTGGCAATCAATAGGAGGATCTGGTGGTCCTACTTCACCAGGTAAAATATGTGGATTTCCTAAAGGATTGAAGAAACAATGCCCAAAGCATTGGTGTCATAGATCATATGAATCTGTTTCCTGCATTTATATTTGACATTTCCGGAGTGATCAGTGTGGACTGAAACCAGTGAAGAATATTGGATGGTAATGAGGCAGATGTCCAGATCACCAGCCTTCCTTGCTTGTCCCATATCTTGGTCTGTTTGTCTATAGTTATCTTATAACCCTGTTTGGTGAGCTTATTGATGGAAAGCAAGTAATGAGCTGCTTCAGGAGAATACCAACAGCAAGTAAGCACAATTGGAATCAGCTTCTGATCACCAAAAGGTTGTTGTAAAATAATGGTAGGGCCAATCATTTCCATGGATTTACCATTGGCAACCTTTACATTTTTTTTTTT
>QFES01000788.1:52093-92187 GCA_003316375.1 Tylopilus plumbeoviolaceoides
TTTTTTTGAGATTGGAGAAATCTTCTAAGTATGAACTGATATGGTCCATATATCTACTGTCAACAAGCCAGTGGTATCTATAAAAATCTTCTTGAGTGATCTCAGATCCAACCATATAAGCAGAGCAGAAGTCCTTGTTGTAGAGGTCATCTGCATAATTATCATTCTAATCATTGTATTCCAGTACAAAACCATCAGGTGCATGTGTAAAAGAGATGGTGGAGTGTTTCCATGTCCCATCTGTTCTTTTCCAGTGGTCTCTATAGAAGGATTCAGATTCTTTCTTGGATTTCTTCCCCAAGTTTTTCTTTCTACTCAAGAAAGTTGATGACTGTGGAATGTATTCATTAGATTTTGGGGTTATCTGAGAACTTGGCTTTTTATGGCTTTCTTTGGAAGGACCTGGTGGCGATGTCCATTCCATTTTCTTCTTCTTTGTTAGAACTGTGCTGGAGATGAACTCCTGTAGCAACTCCAGAACTCCAGAGTTGTTGGAATCCTAGGAGATGTTGGCCTCAGCTTATGTGCTGTGCCCTTGCTGATGTTCATTTCCTGATACATATTTCAGAGCGGAGGTAGACAATGCAGAGTTAGGACAAGGGAAGTCCTAGAGAGGAGAAGTAATCAGAGAGGAGTTTGACAATTCTTGTTGATATTCAAGCTAAGCTAATACATGACTGTGAAGGAGTTTACATATATATAGAGGAGCAGACATCGCATTAGTAATGGAGGAACATAGCATAAGTAAGAAGATGAGTAAGAAGACGAAATAGAATAGAGATCAGAGCTGGAGCTGTGTGAGCACAGGTTTCGGAGACAGCTAAGAAGTGAGGCTAGTATATAAGGAGAACAATAGAACAAGTCCAGAGGAATGGAAGTAGGTATAGAGTGAGAAAGCATTGGAGTTCGTGTCTATGAACACAGAGGTGAGGTCTGAAGGTCCAGAGTTGTGTGGGATATGACATTCTTCCACCATGATGGACCACAACCTTGATTTCCTCCTGCTCTACTGTGGCCTCGAGAGTTTCCAAGACCTTTAGGTCTGGATCCCCTCAGTACTTCATGATCCCAATGTCCTTGATTGGACTAGAAGTGGTAGCTTTGGTTATTATATTAAGGCTGCCATTGACATTGAGGCAGTCCTTGCTGCATAACAGCGGTATAATGGGCAGAGGGATCGTGCTTGATAGAGCTGATCTGTGCAGAAAGTGGTTGATGGGAAAGGGATTGTTGGAGAGATTTCTCCATACCAATCTGAGGTATGATTGTCAATACATTGAACTCTGCAAAGGGAATGGTTTGGACAGCTGTGGAAACCATTGGATGGAATGAATGGGGAGTTTTGCCATGAGCAACATAGCCTGGAGTTGATCCTGCAGGTTGGCTCTTGCAGCATTCATTTGTTGGAAGAAGGACTGGAGATCCACAATGGATTCTCCAATAGTTTTCACTGTTTTCATTCTTGTACTTTTAACAGAACTTATAGTCAATCATCCTTTTAAACAGATGGTATGTAGATCTCAGCTGCTCCTATATCTCTGTACATGCTTTGTAGGAGTTGAAAGAATGCTTTTGCAAGCAATGGATGGGGGACTGCTGGTATAGCTGGTTGACCAGCAGCTTCAGGTATAGCAGCTTGAGGGACATAGTCACAAATTACTATATGACATGACAAGGAAGCCCATGGTCTTGTGATCCATGATGAACCATGGTGCTTGATCGACCTGTGGTTGGGCATTGTAGGTGAATATTCCATCCATGTGTTTTCATCCATATAGCATGGAGAGGGGAGTGTGGATCACAGTAACCCATGTAGACCAATTTGCACTTCCAGAGAATCTGGTAAGGCAACTGTAGGTGGTAGTATCAGAATTCTGATATCCGATGGCATAGTACAACAAAGGGATGAGTCAAGAGTAGGAGACTTACTCTTGTGTGAGGAGGTTCAAAAGTACAAACAGTGGGTTATTCAGATTGTAGAACGAGGTGAAGAACTTATTCTTACTGGGTATAAGACCCAGTCCTATATAGTGTCTACCTATTGTTTGTACATATTGTACCAATGGTAGAGTATAGTAATCTTCTAGAATATCATAGGATTATATGATAGGACTATAATTATTGTCCTATAGCAATAAGGACTGCTATCTATGATGTCAGAGATAAGCAATAGCTGACTCATATGTATGACTCATTGAGGAGTAAAATAGATAATGTAAAGATAAGAAAGATAAGAGAATCTAGATCTTTCTTTCTGAATCGGTAGCTTAGTAATAGAAAAGCAGAATTAGAATACTATTGATTCAATAGGTAGAATTGATTTTGAAAGCGTCAAGGAGGATGGTAGCCATTTAGATAAAAAGTATCTGCTCAAAGATATCAGATGAGATCATTGGTAAGCTCAAGAAAGAAAGATTAAAAAAGAAGATTCTCCTGCTATTTTAATTGGAGAATAAAGTAGTTGATGTCTTTGGGTTCAAGTAGCAATTCAGTTCCTTGTATGAGTTCATTTTGAACATCTATTTTTATTAAGCCATAAGGCCTCATGTTTGGCTTTGGAAGGCCATGTAGTATATACTAAACCATATGTTTTCAGAGTGGAAATGCACATAGTCTCAAAAGCTAAGAACCAAAGAGGTTTGAAGTAGTGTGGGTTAGGCACTGCATCTGGGAAATAGAAGCCTTGGCAAGTGTTTCCAAGAAAAACCAGACCTATCAAATTCATTCCAATTGTCTCCTATATTCTATCTATTGTGGCTTGCATAGCAACCTCCTAGGTGAAGTGGCATAGGCCACCATGAGGGGATTTCTCTTTCAATATCTCCGATTCCTTGAAGGTCCTGCTTCTAATGGAAGATCTAAAGGTAATTCTTCCCCAGATTCTTCCTTTTCTTCTCCCATATGATAAATGTTTCCATCTCATCTTGGATCAATGGGAGGATCTGTGTTAACTCCAGCATTGCAATGATTCTTATAGATGCATTCAATGTTTCCTATTTCACAGTTGTGAGTGACATCCTGGATTAGTGCAGAGTAATCTCAAATGGAAAAGTGAACTGCCTTCAATTGATAATAATTGAGGCCAACTTTGAAGGTTTCTGGATTGACAAGGAGCATCTGCAGGATATGGTGAGCAGGATGTGATACTGCTCTCTCATGATGCAATCAAATTCTCTATTCCACTTGCATTGAGTGGGGATGCTAATGTTCGAGTTGATCATGTCAAATCTGAATCAAGCCATCCTGGTCTGATAGATTCCAGGATCTCTTTAGTCTTGTCACAGTAAGGCAGGTGATCTGCCCTTAAGATTTCAAAACCTTGGAAATGGATGAGTGCATCTAGAGTGGAATCCCATGTCAGTGTAGGTGGTGCCCAGCCTGCAGAGCTATATATATTGAAAATAGTGTTTCATCCTGGTTGTGGTAACAAATGGTAAAGCATGCATAAGAGATGTTTATGCACACCTCAGGATTGATAGCAACAGGGTAGGTAAGCTGACTGGAATTGAGAGGTTCAAAGAGGTTGATGTGTCCAGGATTAAAACAGGAGTAGAAATGGTAGGAGGGAGTACTGTTGGAAAGAAGTTCATTGTAAGCCAGCAGAGGTGCTGTGATATGATGATGGATTGGAAAAATGGCAGTGAGAGGTAGCTAGAATGGTGTGCTCTAAGGATGATGATGATGAGGTTTCTTTCCAAAACAGGAAGTTGTGCAGCAGGGTATGTGAAGCAAGTTCCTGGAGGAGGTGCTCTGTAATGAGTTCCAAGTGAAACATTAAAGATTTCACTAACTGGTGATGAAAAGGCCTCTTGAATGTGGACAGGTATTTTGACCTGTGGCACAGACAAGGTTACAGTTTGATTAGTTAAGCCAACTCCCTGGTGTGCAAGATACCAAACACAATCAAGGTATGCTCTGAACTCCTCACACATGACAGATATAGGCATTGGTAATGATGGACTACTTTGCCAGGACAGGGCTCATAACCTATCGGAATTCTGATATCCAATGGTGCAGTACAACAAAGGGATGAGTCAAGAGTAAAAAACTGAGGAGGTTCAGAGGTACAAACAGTTGTTGTTTAGATTGTAAAATGAAGTAAAGAACTTGTGATTGACTGGGTGTAAGACCCACCTATTGTTTGTATGTATTGTACCAATGGTAGAGTATGAAAATATTCTAGAACATGATCAAAGATCATGTGATAAGACTATTCCTATCATCCTATAGCAATAAGAACTACTATCTATGATGTCAGAGATAAGCAATAGCTGACTCATATGTATAACTCATTGATAAGTAAAATGGATAGTGTAAAGATAAGGAAGATAAGAGAATCTAAACCTTTCTTCCTGAATCAGTAGCTTAGTAATAGAAGAAGAGCAGAAATAGAATACTACCAATTCAACATCTCATTGTGTTCATTGTCATCCTCACCATCTCAATTGCTGTTGAGATCTGAATTGGAGTCATCAAGATTGGAAAGTTCATCAGCCTTGGGTGCTTCATGTCTACAGATAAAGTTGTGGACTGTGTACAATGCTGTTGGAATTCTAGCCTGTATAGAAAATTCAGTTGGAAGTAATAGAATACTACATTCCAGGCAGATGAATGGTGCAAATTAAATAATTCTTCCTTGTTCTGAGGGCTATCTAGTCATGGTGTCAGGAGTGAATGCAACTAAAATAATAAAAAAGCATACTGTGTCAAAGATTGTCCCTATTCAGCAAGATGATATTGTACACCAGGCTCCTATAGGAAGCCTGCATCTGCAAGCAGGTACTTTCCAGCTGGAATTGGGAGATCTGTTTTGATTGCATCACCATAGGCATGGGCATCTGATGCTGATCCCTCCCATTCTATAAGCACATATGTGAAATTGAGGTTGAAGTCACTTCATGATGCAAAGAGAGTGTTGTAGAAACAACAATCTCAAGTGGGATGTATGAAAGGGGTGCAAGTGTAGTTGATCCAGGGGATCTGTATAGGTTGTATAGGAAAGAAGGGGGATGCTATGTCAATCCAAATGCTAGCAAGAGGCCCAGTCTGGACAATAGTCCAAAACTGGAATAAGGAATCCGGAACCGGGACTGGGGCTGGATAAAAAAAGAAGGAGGGAATGTCAAGTGCAGTTGTGATCAAAGATGAAGTCCATATATTGAGAGGTCGACCCAGATCCTAACGGAAGAAGCTGAACACAGTTGATGAAGCGGAAAAAAAGTTCTCATCGGCAAGAACTTATGGGGAGTAGGGATTGGCACAGGTTAACCCAGGGGTATTCCATACCCAACCCACACCGGTACCCCACAATATACCCACACCCTCAGTGTGGGTATCCATTTGAGCATGGGTAAATGGAATGGAAATGACACCCAAGGGTATACCTGTAGAGGGCCTACCCACAGGATAGCCTACTATACCATAATGATTTCATCCCACTGCTTCTTCAGCTCCTCTTCTTTGGCCACATCTGGCAAACCGGCTGTCTGAAGAACATCTTCTAACTGGACACATCCTGCCTTGCTCCATGATCCAACACAAATGAGTGTGCAAGTTGATTGCACTGACAAATGAGAGCAAAGATGGGTAAGAGCTACCTACATATACACCCCACACTGAAAAAGCATTCAATAATATCAACCAACATGGCTGAGACACCAGCAATTAGTACATAGATACAGTGGATGAGCGGATTTACTCACCAGGAATGGACAAGTAGTCTCACACCATGTGAGAGAGTCGAGGATAGATGGCATGGTGCTTGTACCACCATTTTAGTGGCTCCATACATGTTCAATGTCAGTGTTGAGGTATCAATCCAGTTCCAAGCTAAGGTCTGTTTGTTTTGGGAGTGTGAGAGCAGTGAGATTATCAAAAATGTTCTAGATAAGTGTTATGGAGTGATGTATACTATATGGGTAATAGAAGGAGGCACATACTTCAGAACATCTGATACTTGTGGCAGACTTGGAAGCAATGCTCTGATCCAGATTGTTGTTGGAAATGTCTGAGTCCTCGAGAACATATTTGCACTCGTATTCCTCATTGACCAGTTTTTCAGTGGTCTTGATCCATTGGGTTTCCCATTGAGTGAGCTTGAAGTTCTGCAGCTTGTGACATGGTTGTAACACTAGATATAAACATCAGCTAGTGTTAGTGTGCCTGCAAAACAGGTTTGACATACCCATTGTGATTCAGTACTCTTCTGAGTCATCAATTAGCTTGTAGTAGTGGTCCAACATCTTCTGTGTGAGGCGAGTGGCAACTCGGATGGCAGGGGAGAGGGTGGTGTCACCAGCCTTCTGGGTCAATGTCTCATGGATAACATCCATGCCAGTGGCTGGAATAATGGTTGGGAGGTTGGGTGTCAAGCACAAGAAGAACAGAGTAGTGTCCTTCAGAATCTAGCCCATTAGGTCAGCATCACAAGCCCTCAAACGCCCTCCTACAGAGGACCCCCATGTCAAGATCAGCAAGCTCAATGTCTGGCTGGTCATTGCGGTTGCAGGGGCCTGCTGTCAACCCTCTTGGGGGAAGTCAAAGCTCAAAGCCCTGCGAGAAAGCCACTCACTGGACTGATGCCAACCATGGCTCTGATCGACTTTCTCAGTGAACAGCTACAGGGCAATGGTGCCAACTATAAAAAACCACCATGGACAGCAGCCAAATCCAATATGGCAGCCAAATTTACGACCATAAAGGGGGGAGTTAAGACTGCAGATGCATGTGAGAGGCAGTACATGCTGGTGAGACTCCACTTGGTACAGCTAATGAGTTCAGATTTGATCCTAATGATTGGAACAGCTCTGGAATCAGTATTTCACTGTTGTTGGTCTGAAGAATGCTTCTGGATTCACCTAGTTCAGACTGACATATGGGATAGGTATGTCAAGGTGCACATTTATCATACTATGATCAATGATTGTGCCACTGATTGGTCACAGTCTCATAAATATGCAAAGCCATTCAGAACAAGTGGCTTCTTGCATTTCGATGCTATTGAGCATCATATGCCAGACACAAGCTGAGGCATCTACATCCTTCTGTTGACCCCAATCTTGTGCTGTCTTCTGCACCATTGAGCTTTTTGTCAAGTTCTGCTGACTCTCTGACATCATCCAACCTCACCAGTGTCAGTCATTTGAAAAGAAATTCAGACACCGTGTTGGCTGTGCCAGTGCCGACCAGTGGGCCAGCATCTACCATTGAATCAGAGACTAGGTCTTGCAAATGGTCCTGTCCTATGTCAGTAACAGCTCTAGCCCAGCAAGCAAGTGGTGTTGTGATGATAGATATGGTAGCCACAATGAAGCACATTTCGCAGAGTTTCAAAGCATGTCCAAATGATCTTGAAATCGCAATGGACATTCTCAACGAACAAACAGAACTGACAACTATGCAGAGACTTGACATTGGCAACTACCTTGCAAATCCAAAGAACCTCAATCACACTGTCATTTTCCACAAGATTCATGTGAGTGAGTGGAAGCAGTGGTTCAAGTTGGCATGCAAGTTGGCAGAGATTGGGCACTGACCTGTGATGGCAGACCAAGCAGGTGAGATGAACATTGACATTTAAATTTGCTAGTACATATGTTGTACCCCCCAGCGACTGCTCTTTGTATTCATGAATGTACTAGTATTTCAAGTTTGAAAGCACAAAGAACTCGGTGATAATCAACCCACATCTCCTGTGCAATAGTATCACGACATACATCAGCCCGCTGGTGTTCCACACAGCATCTGCTGGCCATTCACCAAGTATTCCAACTTGTTCCTCATCTCCAAGTCCCCCATCAGCCTGTAGATCAAAATCAGAAAGCTCAGGATCAAAGAAGTCATCAGGATCATGTTGATGAATGAAGTTGTGTAGTGCACAGAATTCAAGCAGAAGTTTAGCTTGAACATACATATCATATTCCAGGGGGATTTGAAGAGCACAGAATTGGTGCTTTAGGATGCCAAAGATACATTCATTAATGTTATGAAGCACTGCATGTTGTAGATTGAAGAGTTCTTCATGGTTTCATGGCCTAGATGTAGTTATACCCATCAGGATGTCCATTTAAGAGTTCTAGTATCCACCCTTCTCCTGTCAAGATTGATGTGTGATAAGGGATTCAAGCGGTAGGTGTTTAGGAATAGAATGTTGTAATAGTACGCTACCTGAGCAACTGAGTGACAAGAGGGCGATGAGGTGGTGACAGTGTTCTGAGTCCTGCTGAGCTTCAAGGTTCATGATAGTGTTATTGATGGTAGGCAGCCAGTGTGATCTGGACAATCCAGTTGGACTTCACACTTTCATTCCTCGAACATGACCCTATACCTCCTTCAAATCCTGCAATGTCTGCTTCCATGCAGGCAGAAGCACAGTAGTCATGCTGATAATCTTAAAGGCAAGTTTTTGGATCTGCATTGCAGATCAAGTCAGGTATGTTATGCTAACACTGTTCACCTTGGCTAGCACTAACTTCAATGGCACCAAACACTCTCATAGTATCTTTCTTTCATCTGCTATCAACAGTTCTGCCTTATTGATCCAGCCCATGTCATTGTTGTTTTCATTTCCCTCATCCTGAATGTCAACCAATGTGTTTTCTGCCTCCTGTTCCTCATCTCATTGCAAGAGTTCTTCCAGCTCGGCCCAGCCTATTATTATTGCTACTGGTGACACTCGCAATCTCAACACCTCATCAACTTCAGCGTTCCTCACACCAAATAAGCGACTTGGTGACAAGGTTAATGATGTGAAGGAAGCAATGGGTTCAAGTGCACTCTCTCCCAAAGCTGGGATTGAGCACCACAAGGTGATCAACCATCACATCATTGTTGGTGGCATTGTTGCATGTCACAGAGAGTATCTTGATGAACAGACTGGTTTGAGCGCAGGTACATCTTTTTTGAATCATGTTCTGACCTTTTCTGACGACCCAAATGCCTCCAGCACGTTGTCGAATGTCCTCACAAGCTCTCTCCTGGTGTGAGACTGCACCATGCATGTCAAAGCTCATTCAAAATGCCCAACGGTGGGTGTTGGCCTACCTTCAGATGTTAGTGGTTTTCCTTCTTTTTCCAGATGTACTGCAAATGCAATGAATGCACAATGGTTTGGGGATGTCCATGCATCTGTAGTAAAGTGCAATTGCCCATTATATGCCTGGTAAGTAAATTCAAATCATGCATTGCTAGTAGCCACTAAACATTTCTTACCTTCAACATCTTAGCTATTCTTGCTCTAGAGCAATCAAAGACTTGTCTGACATCACGTGAAACAGTCTTGGGTGATAGTACATAGTGTTCAGGATGACCCATCTTTGTTATATAAAGGCTGATCTCTGACCATACTGAATGGGTGCAGGCATTCATTCTGTGACCCATTGTACACATTCCACCCTGAAAACATGGTCAGCAAATCCAGAAGATGCTATACCTCAAGTGATTAGCTTGCCATATGTCTGTATGCCTCAACTTCTTCAAGACTTTTTTGGCCATTTGTTGTGAATACAAAAAAGCCTGACCTTTTTTTTCTCACCATGACTGCCAGCAAGCTATCTAACCACATCTGATCACCACATATAATGACAGGTTAGAGTGCAGTGAATCGCTTCCTTGGATGTGCTCCATCCACTCCAAGGACTCTGCAGTGGTGAATGGCATGGGCATGGCAGTGATGGCATCAAGTGCTACATCCAGTTTGGTGTTCATCTCTGATGGCAGGCCAGCTTGATGAGACCTATTGTCGACCATAGCAGTGTTAGCATGGCTGATATTCATGCCAGACCATTGTTGCCATCATCTGCTAATAAGCAGCCCAAGTGAACTCTGGGATGGCTGACCCAGTGCACATAGAATCAGTCATCGGTCGTGAATGGGCAGGTGCATGCTACTTGCTCACCATCAGACATGTCTACATCCTCTGCTTCCAATCTGAGCGCTGTGAGCTTCTCGGGTTGTCATCCTCGACTCAGGCATGCTTCTTGTGCTGTCCCAGATCCTCCAAGTTGATGCCTAAGTGAGTAGCCAAGGGGAATGAGTGTCTTTGTGTGCATGAACATGCCACATATGCTTGCCTGAGGCGCTTGCTGTCATCTGGCACACTGCTGCCACCATCTTGGCTGTCATTGTTTGTTGTCAGCATGCATCTTCCTTGTAAATCTCCGACTCGGGCTCTGCATCATGACCAGCTTGACCATGCTCTTCATCCTCTTGTGATTGGACGTGCAGAGCTGCATGATCGGAGGCGGGCATTCTGGTTTCTGAACACCTCCACCACATCAATCTCGAGTGGAACATCCACTGTATCCATAGGTCGTCCTCAGAGTTGTACTGCTCTGGTTGCTCATTGAAACCATCTGGCCATGTACACACTGCAGCCAGATCTTTGGCTGACATCCAGTACTGCAGCATGGACTGCAGTACGATTGTACTTGCCATGCACACAGGAGTCCTCGTCTTGAGCAGCACTCTACGTCCCTTTATGCTCTTGTATGCTTCACACAGTCTGCCCATTAGTGTCTCCCCCTTCTTGACCTTGTCTTTGTTTCAGCCAAGGAAAGGCTGCCAGTGTCCTCGACAGTGCACTGTGAAGTGTGCAAATCATGTGTTCCTGTTCACTCATAAAGTTATCCATGTTGGGCAAGTCTATGGTTTCCAGTGCTAGATGGTGGTGTGCTGTCGAGCAGCTTTGTTCTGGAAGCCTTGACTAATGACTGCAGCATGTGTGTGGTTTGCAGGCTTTGCAGCTACATCTACATTGAAGTGAAGCTCAAAGACGCAGGCATTTTTTCTAACTCAGGAGAAGATCCTGCAAATGACAGCGAAGCCCCCACATCAGAGGCGATCTTAGGACAGAAATGCCATTGCCTCATCACCTTTCTGTGTGAGGTAGAAATAACAAGGGGGTGAGCTTGGAATGGATTCGGGCCCATAGCCCCAAAATCCATGCTACTCGCCAAGCCTGCACTCTGTGCCCTCAGAGCTTGCAAATGCACCGCACTGGCTACAGCAGTGCAATGGCCACATATTTCCACCCATCTGTGTCATATCCCATAATGCTCCAACAAGTCAGACTCTGATCCTCCAGGCTCAACTCCAGGCTCAACATGAACTCTGGATTTAGTCTTATATCCTATGAGCCAAGCATGGTCATGATCATTTTCAATAAACTTGATGTGCATTATTATCCGCCCCATCCATCCAATGTTCTCCTTCTTTGTTGATTACCAACCTTTTTCAATGTACATGTACAATAATATGTCTGACATGCTTGCTTGAGCTGCTATGGAAGCTGACTCATTGCTATGCGCACACCTGAGGTTCATGACATATTTCTGGTCTGCACAACCACATCACAATGTGTCCATGCTGAACTATTCATAGGAGGTAGCATATATGATGAAGAAGGATCATCAATCATAATCCATTTATATCATAAGCTGGTAGAATGCCACTCCAGCAGCAGGAATAGAATACATGCTTCTTGTTCCAAACAAACTTCTTGGGAAACTCCTGATAGAGATAGTCATGTGCTCCAGCATTAATGAGATTAGTATCTTGGTTTGCCTTGGACCATCCAAGCGGTTGACATTATTGACCACCTCTGCCAATTGGGTTCCAAGCATGAAAGACAATATCTTTCTTTTGGATAGTTCTACCATTCTCAGGGTGGGGATAGTCATTCCTTGATGATGGTGTGAAGAGTGATGAAGGACTTGGGAAAGCACTTTTTGCAGACATTGTTTTCAATACATCTTTGAGGAGAAAAGCCCACACAGAGCATGAATTTGGTAATGGCAGCATGAAGTTGGGGATAAAGTGGAATCTGGAATCTGAGCAGAGATAACAGCATCAACTTGTTCCATATTGCTAATCTTGTCTGGCTCCTCCAAGAAAACCAAGAGATGCATATGAGGAAGGCCACACTTTCGATATTCAATGGTATAGACAAAGCCAGCCACCTGACATAATAGCCATCACAAATGATCTTGAGCAATGGTTGCTGTTTGGCATGAAAAACTCTGGTGACCAGATCTGGTGACTAGATCAGGCTGGTTGCAAGGTGTCACACTTCATCCAGCAGGATCAACTTGGAGCTTGTTCAGAATGGAGGCACTGATAAGATGGTGGTCATGACTGACTTTCACAACCAAATGTTGTGAACTGCTTATGTAATTGTTTGTGTTTGTATATATATACATGTTTGCAAGCCATTTGACTCTTGGATCTGAACCAACACCTTCCTGTCATAGACAGGTCATCAACAAGTACAAACAAAGGAAAACTGACTGCATCTTTCCTCTTGTCTGTACTGACCTTGAGCACAGACAGGCAATGACTGGATGCACACCTGTGTGCCATCATCCTCCTTGTACAAGGGGTCATGAAGCCCAACCTTTGTTTGATCCAGGATGACAAGATCACACCTGAGCTAAAGGAGGCCCTGGACACATTCCTATTGGTAACATGCTTGCTTGTGCAAAAAGGAACAATGTGTTGTAGGAGTTTGTCATGCTCTATGGTTGCAGACCCCTTTTTCACAGCTTTCTGGGTTGTCACCATTACATTCAGACATTGCACACTGAGGCTCTAGGCCTGCACTGCTGTCACTCCCATATCTTAAAGGCATCTCTTTTTATTTTCCATCACTTCTGATAGGGATGACAGGCCCCCCTTGAAGTTTTCACTAGATTTCCAATACAATGCTTTATATAATCTTAGAACTTAAAAACCCTTTAATAAAGATCAAACCCTGTTGGGTTGTATAGTAGTATGTTTGCAACCCAGAAGGGTGCTGTGATGGTGTGTCTACAAGTAGGGATATATCTACCAAATGGCCATCATGAATGTCTTT
The DNA here is from genome assembly GCA_003316375.1 of Tylopilus plumbeoviolaceoides. Classification (NCBI taxonomy): domain Eukaryota; kingdom Fungi; phylum Basidiomycota; class Agaricomycetes; order Boletales; family Boletaceae; genus Tylopilus; species Tylopilus plumbeoviolaceoides. The sequence continues at coordinate 64,944 of QFES01000788.1, forward strand.
TACAGGATGCTCAAACATGCCAGCCACCAACTTACCTCTGTGCCATTTGCATCCAGCTTGGTGCATGCAAAGTCACACAGGGCATGCAGACTGTTGTTCCAATAGGGTGGTTGGGACTTTACTCCAACCTCCATCATAGGTTCCCAGGTAGGCATCCTTCACACAGTCCAACTGCTGGCATAGTGAATGCAAGAATTCTGACTTGCCTGGCACAGGATAAAAAAGCCACGAGCTTGTTTGGCTGTAGGCAGTCAAGGAGTCCATGCTGCAAAGCCTTGAGCTTTGCAGGCACTGTGGACTTGATGCTCTGCATCCATGATCACCTTGGTCCAGTAGTCATCCAAAGTACCCTTGTACTTGTGTCATCCTTGCCCAGTGTGTGAAACAGCTCCACATAGTTCTTGGTCCACTTGTTGAAATATAGGTCATCCAGCAGGATGCATGCCCTCTGAGGGATGGGCAAGCCTTGCCACATGTTCATGGCTTTGGCATACTCTCTGACAAACACTATTCAATAGTGTTGTCCTCATGTGACTTTCCTTCAGAGCCATCTCTGAAGAATGGCCAAAAAGTCCAGTATAATCTTGAACTGGCAGGCCACCTGTATCTTAGTGTGCACTGGACATGTTCTGGTGTTAGCATTATTGCATGACTGAAAGAAGGAATGAGTCACAGACATGTGTCAGAAGCAAGGGGGCCTCCCTGGCATTTGGAATAGGTAAGGTTCCATAGGCAAGCAGTATGAAGCAGGGGGGGTGGGTGGGGGGGGCAGAATTGCTTGTAGGCACCAAACCATGCCAAAGTGATAAAGGCTTGAAACATGAAGGCAAGAATGACACAATGGTCATAGAGCTTTTTGCAAGTAAGGAGGAGGTTGAGTGCATCATGCATGAGGGTACTCTCTGAATGATTACTGGACCAGGTCATTGTGAGTGCAGAGCACCAACAAATGAGCATGATCAAACACACAAATGGGGGCACCATCATTTTAGTTCTGGTCACTACTTATTGCTAGCAGCTGGTATCCCTATTGGAATCAGATAGAGGTGAAGCATGTAACCACCTGTCAGTTGGACCCTATCCATGAGCCTCATGCTTAGGGCCTTGAGCTTGGCTAGCAGTTTGAGTTCTGCTTTGGCTTGTTGAATAAGCTCCTTAGCACCAAAGTATAGATATACACAATGGTCAAGACTTCAAGATAGTGCTTGTCCAGGAGTGCACACAGCTTGAGATTGGCCTTTCTAGAGTAGCCTGGTGGCATTTGTTCACAAAGGCAAGTGATGCTGACATGCTGGTCTGCCCCTGGTTGGCAAGTTGCCAATGTTCTTTAACTCTACAGGCAGAACCAAAAAGTTGAGGATGTGGATCATATGAATCATCACCTGCATCATTGCATGTAATTTTTAACCATTGGAGTACTAATCAAAAAAAAAAGGCTGGCTGGTACTTACCTCAACAAATACCAAGTGTTTCATCCTGGTGGTGGTAGTGGACTGTACAAGTGAATATGAGACAAGAACAAACTAGTGCTAGTTTATGTGCTTGTGGACTTACAGTAGCAATTTCCCATTCTTTTCTTGTGGTTTGTTTTGTTCTTCACTAAATAGGAATGTGGTGGTAGTGGTAGGCCAGTGAAGAGTAAGTAAAGATTACAAGTAAATATATTTAAATCAGTTTAATTTATTATCTGATTATTCCAAATAGGTGTTATATATATCTACTAGCAATATTCATGAAGTTTGAATGGGAGCCAGGCCAGGAACAGAGGAGGAACTTGTTATGCTCTTATCATTAGAAGTGTCATCTTTGGGTTGCTTCATTTTTGTCCAGGGCACCTGATTTAGCAGAAAGGCCACTGAGAATATATGGGAAAATGAAGTGAATCTCATGCATTCTCAACATGTTTTATAGGAATACTGGAAATGACCACTCTGCTAACTAGTCATGTAGTTCTCCTTTGACCTCTCCACCTTGTGAGACTGCCATGAGCCCATAGCCCAGTCCTAGGTGTTCCATCATGACCAGCACAGTGATCTTTTCCATCTTCTTCAGGTTTGTCTCCCATAATGTCAGATACAACTGCAAGCGTGCAGCTTGGTTTCCTTCTGTCCCTCTGTTGTCCAACTGCATCACTCCTCTCAGCTCATCCAGAGCATGCTTGTCCTCACCCTTGGATGATCACTTAATGAAGCTGTCATACCAAGTAAAGACCTTCTCAGTCCCCAGCTTTGTCTTGGGCACCTTCAAAGACAGTATGGAGTCTTGTAGTGATTGGCATATCCACCATCCAGACTTAGTCACCAATAGGTCTTCTCAGTTGATGAAGCTCACAAAGAGCAACTCCATCTTCTTCATCAGTGTTGACCCCTTCTTGATGTGTTTGCCATTTATCCAAGGAAAGCTTGTCTGATGCAGCATATTGTGCATCATGTTGTACATCTGACTGGCAATGCTGCTGGCAAGTTTATCATCAAAAAAAGTCAAGTCTTCCACAGACAGTAGTGGAAGCAACAAATACTTACTGCAACCCTTTGTCATCACCTGATGATCCTTTTTGAGACTCTGCTGCCCTCACTTTGAACACAAACTGCCCAATTGTGCTTTGAAACAGTGGACCTCTGAGCTTCTTGAGGTCTGCTGGTATGATCATGTTCTTCTGTAGCTTGGTTACAAAACTTGATAGTGGAACCAAGTCCATGTGCTGGTGCTGAAACAGCATGTCATAGATCTGTTTTATGGGTTAGCCAGCCATTATCATGCATGGCACAAACTTAGCGCTAGTTTGTGCTAGCTGCCAGGCTCACCTTGTTTATGCTAGAGGTGTCATTAAACCTTTCTTTCAAGAAATGTTCAATGCCACAAAGATGGTCATGCCACATGAGTGGCTTCTGATCAATTGCAAACACTGCAAGCAGTTCAATCCACAAGGCAATCTGGTGTGAAACAGTTGGTCATGCTATGCTCGCAGTATGATCTATCTATTACCTCTGTGATGGCAACAGACATGCCCCTCAACTGCTCACACAATGTGTGTAAGAACATCTTGTTTAGAATTAGATAGAGGCTGAGCTGTGACCATCCTTTGGTCAGACCCTACCCATAATGCCCACACTCAGGGCCTTGAGCTTGGCTGGCATGCTCTGCTCAATTATCTTCATTGTGCCAACCAATGTTCCCACCATGTCCAGTTTAAGCTTGCCTTTACCATGTTGAACCAGCTTGTCCCAGTAAATGCTCAGCTTGAGCTTGTAGGCCCTCTCCTCCTCCTCCTCCTCCTCCTCCTCCTCCTCCTTCTCCTTAGAGCCAAAGTATTTCAATGATGGAGTGAGGGGACACATCTGATGCAGCCAATGCCAAGTGCTTGATGTATTCACTGGTTCAGTCTGCAAGATAGCACTTGTCCAGGAGTGTGCATGCCTCAAGTGAGATTGGTAGCCTGGTGGCGTCCATATTTGTGCACATAGGCAAGCATTGCTGTCCTGCCAGTCTTGCCTTTGCTGATGTCCTTGAAGTCAACTGGCACACCCAAGAAGTTGAGGATGTGCATAGACTCTTTGATGACATGAATTATGGCCTGCAAAAGTTCTCCCATGTTATTTCAAACCAAGTCAATAATGATGGGCTGGCTGGCACTTACCCCACCAATCACTGGATACCATGTCACAATGATACACATGCTCAACCCCATCTTGAGATTGTCTCATGACCAAAAATACTCTATCTTGAACAGTTCAAACAGTGCCTCAAAAGTGACCCTTGTCTCTGAGGACTCAACCCAAGACAGACTTGTTGACCTTGTCAATGCTCACCAACACCAAATTGATGTACTCATCACATGCCTTCTTGCTTGGAGTACAGAGAAGTATATTCATGATCGTGTGCAGCGAGTCGTTCTCACTGTCCTTGTGTGTCGGCAAATAGCATGTTGGCTGCCAACTGGTATTCAACCAGTGCTGTTCTCATCTCCATGGATAAAGTCTGGACAGTAATGATGTCATGCCAGTGGTGAGCATTGCTACACAAAAGAGTGCTAGTTTGTGCTGCTTACCAAGATCCAACATTCTTGCAACCCAAACACCATCACACACAACAACCTGGGACATCTCTCTTTGAAGAGTTCTTAGAGCCTCAAACTCTGCTCCTGACATGGCACTCTTAAGCTGCAGCTTTGTCTTTTCATATGCCAAGAATGTCTTGTGATATCCTGAGTGGTAACACATGTAGTTGAAATGATGATTGCCATTGTAAAGGAGGCTCATTGACAATGAACCCTTCAACAGCTCACATCCATGGGATGTAGTATGGATGTGTAGTGGGATTCTCCTAGTTTAAATGGACCAATTGACTCATTTAGGCTGGCACATGAAAAAGGCTTTGAAAACAGGGAATTCATTTGACATCAACAGAAGAAAGTGCGATCAGATGGATGAAGAGGCAGTTCACTTGCATCTGAGCAACTCAACTTCTGAGCTGAGCATGTAAGGTAGGTAGTGACACTCTTCCAGCTCCCATGCTAATGCCAGCATGGAAATGCCTGGTCTTGTGGCTTGTTGCTTCCTTCATCAAACAGCCTCCATGGTGAAGTGCTGTTTCAGGCAGCTTTTTCAGGTGATGGTGAGGAGTGGCCCACCCTGGTAACTGTGTTACTTGCATCAACAACAGATGGCCAGGTCAATACCTTCTTAACTTTACTGAAAGATAACCTGAAGTCCTCTTGGACAAGGCTGTGGTGGAAGGGAGAATGTGATGCCAAGATTGGGAGGTTCATTTAGTAAGCAGGCAAGGATTCATATTGGAATTGTTAATGAAGTGAATAAATATGGGTTGTTGATGAATTGAGTGATGTCTTGGAATATGAACTGGTGGCATCAATGCACTTACTTCATTTACTACTGTGTTAATGCCAGGATGTGCATCACCAGCAAGTGCTTGCTCATTCTCACATCTTATTTGATTCACATATCATTTGATTGTTGATCAGCTCATGTTCACCATGGTTACCACTTTGTTGGTATACCCTCAAGAAAAGGTCACTGCCATTATTGACAGCATTATCCACCATCAAGAGGCCAGGTTTCCAGAATTCACACATTGTGAGTAAAACTTTCTCAGGCTTAACAGTTCTGAACCAAGATATTTTAATTTGGATGGACTACAAAGCATTCTTGCAGCAATGGTGTGTACTCCAACTAACATGGTCTACTTTCTAATACTTCTTTCATAGCTCCAAAGTGTAGTATTCCTCATACCTGGCATGACTTTTCTCCTCCTTTGTGATGCTGAACTTTTTGTGTACCAACCTCATGCCTGAAACAATCTCCCATTGACCATCAAACATTGTGGGATGACCACTTTGGTTTTTATATTTCCCCAAATGTAGATGAGTTTATCTCACAATGTAAAGATGCTTTTATTGGGTGGCCTGGGTTTGGTACCAAGCAACAGTGTCACTCCAGTTTGTTAATCTTTCACAACTCACCTGTTATGACTATGAATATCCAATGCACAACAAATATTACCTAATTAGCAAAAACATATGTATGTAAGCTCTTTAAGCTGTTTCCTCTGCTTGAACACCTTCATAATATGTTCCAGAAGTACAGGTGTTTATGACAAATGTTGCCATGGATAAAACTAGATGCTCAAAAGAGGCTGCAATCTTCCAAAAGTACATAGGCTACCACTGCAAGAGAGTTAGTTACAATAGTTAAAATAATCTGAGAATACTACTAATAGTAGTAAGTAGAAATACCTAGAGTTCGTATTGCTAGAATGCCAGAAATGTTTACCAACATAACAAGAATGTGGCATCTATTCATTCCTTCAAAGTGATCCTTTTTGAATCATAGTGACTTATTTGATATAGCTTTGTAAGAAGCTGCAGAAATATCATTTTTCTGATTTTTTTAATTTAATTAATTCATACTAAAATGTAATAAATGTAAATATGATTGGAATGTCTAACTATCAACTCAAGATTACTTATTATGTGTATGACTTTCTCTTTTCTTTATTGGCCAAGATGTTTGCCAAATGTATGTATCTATCATTGTTACGATTTCATCCATTTCTCTCTCATCTCATTGGCTTATTTATCGTATGATCTCTTCATTTTACCTTACCGTATCCGTCTTCATAGCATTGACTGTGCATAGCTGCACACGCAGCATTGCTCGTCCTGACTAGGCAGTTCATAGCTTGGTCTGTGCACACTATCCCACACTATTTAAACCCATGTACAGTAGTGAATAGTCTCTAGTCTTATTCACTTGTTCTCCTCTCGTCTTAGACTTGAGCGTGAATTAAGGATACCGCTCTTCTATCATCATCTCCACTCGCTTTAGGTCTGACGATTGACCTTAAAGCCTTGAACATTGGTCTTAGTTGTTATTGTCTTGCCCTCGAGCGTCACGACTCATCCTAGGTCGTAACAATCATCCACTAGGATTCAGGTTAACCTCTGGCTAGACTTTTTCTTTTTTCAATTCAAGTGTTATGTACCTTGACTCAAGACATATCATGTTCTCCACTGAGTTAAGACCACTATAGACACATTGGTGCAAAGTCAGAAAGGCTTTTTTTAGAAACTCATGAAAGATAATTATTATTGAAGGATAACAAGTCTGATGAGTTGAATTAAACATAAAGAGTTACAAATACATTTAGTTCAAATATGTCACTCTGAAATTGATAAGATTAGTGGGCTTTAGGATGGGATGAACCATCCATCACTAGGTGATGTTGAGCTTTGGTCTCATCAGTATCATGCACAATAGCAATATGGAAAGACCTAGGATGGAGTGTCAAGAGATCAACTTGTTGAAACATTGACAACAAGTTCATGAACAAGTTTGTCAAAATTTGGCAAAACAGGACATTCAAACTGCCATAACTGGCAGACTTTATCCTTGGACATGAGGACTGGACTCTAATCATTATTTATCAACTGGTGGCCAACATGCTATTTATTGCCAATGCACAAGAAGAGCAAATATTTTTTGTACTTCAAGTGAGAAGGAACATGATAAGTACATTAACTTGTTGGTGAGATAAACATATTATAATAACCTTCAGTGTGAGTTTTCTTATGCTCACTTGCTTATCAAAGGTATTGTCCATAGCTTTAATAGTAAGTCATTTCTAAAGCATATCTAGGTTCTTTAAGCTTATGTTAGCTGGCTGCCCTATATGAGGCAGCCAGGCTGTTGTATGCCAGGCTGAAGCCCAGCTGGTTGGTAGGTCTGTGTTAGGACCAGAACTTCTTCTCCAATGAAAGAAACTCTGGAACTCTGGAGTTGTGGTCAGAATGAGGTGTTAGGTTCAGCTTGTGTGCTGCCCCCTTGCTTGGTCGTGTGTCTTGGATTTTGGAGTGGATTGTCAGAGGTTAATTGAAGTCGCTAGGACTTGGTAGATCACAAAGAGCAAGATAGATTCAGAGTGTGGAAGGCAAGAAGGAGGATAATATCTAAGTTGATATTGAAGCTAAAGCTTAAGACTATGTATGGAAAACTATATATAAGCACAGACATCACATTAGTAATGGAGAGCATTGCATGAGTAAGAAAGGAGAAAAGTAAGATGGATTATGAGTAAGACAGAGTTTGGAGGTCAGAATAACCAGAGCTATGCCAGCACAGGTTTGGAAGTAAATAAAGGGCAGAACTAGTACAAAAGGAGAAAGATATCAATGTAAGGGATATATAAGGAAGTCTGGAGGGCGGAGGTGAAGTCTTGAGTGTAAATGCTTCAGAGTTCATAAGTGGTCCAGAGTTGGTCCAGGATATGGCAGTCTGGCAAAAAGGGAAACAGTTTATTCTCTTCACTAACCCCTGTCATAGTATGGCTTCTTTCTTCTTGTAGGGGAGCTTTAGATAGAAGGCAGTGAGGCACTGAAAATAAAAGAGGTTTTATAAGGCCACCATTCTTTTTTGGCCATTAAGGGGATTTTTGGGAAGGTGGAGAGTTAGCTGTTGAAAGACAGCTGGCAGCTTTTAATTGTGCTGCTGGAGCATCATCTAGCATGGAACCAGCTCCTGCCTAGCCATGATGACAACAGAGAATGATGCAATGCATACATCATGAAACATGATGATAACCATTGATGATGAGGACACCAAGGCCAAGTATATCAATGCCAGCATCCAAACAATGTCTCTCAAGCCTCAAGGCTGGTCCCACTCAAGAAGCTAAGGTGGGACAAGGAGTACAATAATATGCTAAGAGACTTGAAGTTGCATAATAAGGTCAGTTGCAAATAAGACTCCAGGTGTGTTGTGATTGCCCTCCTGAAGTTACCAACCCTACTCAAACTTTACTTAGCTCAAATTCTTTCATCATAGTGCTATATTGGAATCTAGCATGTACCAAACCAACTGCTTCATTTCCAAGTAAGTCAATGCCCCTGTGTTGGTTTTAAGCCCCAAACCCAAGTGGCCAAATATGGAGGTTTTGGATATATGTTTTCAGAGGAATTTGCAATCTGCAACCACATATGCAAATGGCCATGAAAATAAAGAGTGACAGGAGGACAAGGAGGAGGAAGGACAGGGAGGAAATTGGATTGGATCTGATGGACAAAGACTTAGGGAATAGCTCAAAGAACAGATATTGCATCATCTTGAGGATAGATAACTACACTGGCATACCAATACTGTGAGTAGCAGAGATTATGTGATAACAACAAGAACATTCCTATAGACTTAGTTATGAAAGCAAGTGAAATGAACAACAGAATAAAACTTTACAAAAACTCTTTGTCCTCACAATCAGAGATCCCCTTTTCAAATGCAAGCCTTTGAGTTTTGAGGTGCTCAATATTGAACTGAAGCTCTAATGAAGCAAGGTCCTTATCTTTCATGGACCATTCATGTTCTTGACATTTTCACTCCATGCACAACTTATGCTCATGCTGGTCAGTGTGCCATCAGGATTTCTCCTTGGTTTGCCAAAGATTGAGCTGATATAAGGCTCACTTTTCTACCCTTTTGTCTTTATAGGATGCATGGAGTTGTGTCAACAATGAGTGTGATGCATTGGTAAACTCAGAAGATATCTTGTCTGCACCACTGACATCACAGCCATGTTTGCAAGCAGAAGAGGTGCTGGTGCTGGTGGGTATGGTCACTGAGCTCCAAGTTGACAAGTAGCCTTGGTCTCAGTCACTGGCTATGTTACTGAACAACAATGAATTGAGAGAAGGAAGAGACTGATTTCACCATGATATGGCCTGGAGATGAAGATTTGCAAAGAGATGTGAAGTGGCACCATCAAAGTCTGATGACTCTTCAGGTGTAGTGGCCACTGCGGCCACAGCTGGCTATAAAAAAAAAACAAGATGGGGATTTTTGGAGCTGTTTTGCAGGTTGGTGGAATTTCATTGGACTATGGCTCAAGTTGATAACACCACAGTCTGTACAATGTCAGTTTTGAGGTGTGGGCTTGTGGTAGACAGTATCATTGTTGTCATCAAAGGAAAACACATTTTGAAAGATGGAATCAAAGTCGCTGGCATGGTTGTGTGACTTGCACATTTTTCTTTATTTGGAATGGGCAGGGGGCCTGAGGGGATGGAAGTGAGTGTAAGGGCAGGAGAAGCCATAGTGGCTATGGCAGGCCTGGGGGGGATAAGAACAGCATGGGACTCTGAGTTGAAGATGGGGGCAACAGCGGTAGCTGCAGTGGAAGGAATTGGTGGGACAGGGGTGGCTGCAGAAGAGGAGATGGGCCCAGGAGTAGCAGCAGCAGCCAGCAAAGGGACAAGACTGGTGGTGACAGAGATCAGGAGACTAAGAGGCTGGACAGAAACAGTGGCAGACTTGGATGGGGCTAGACCAGCAGTAGCAGTGGCCAGGGGGAGTGCAGGGATGGCAGTAGCAGCAATGGGGATGAGACCAGCCAAGGGAGGGAATAGGGATGATGGCAGCAGCAGCAGCAACTAGAGGGGGAATGGTCATTGATTACAGATATCTCAATGATGGAACTATCAAAAATGCTTATCCTCTACCACTAATCCCTCAACTTATAGATCGTCTGAAGGGTGCAGATCTATTTACCACCATGGATCTTAGATGGGGATACAACAACATACGTATCAAAGAAGGAGATAAATGGAAGGGAGCATTCGTCACTCCACTCGGTTCTTACGAACCATTGGTAATGTACTTTGGAATGACAAACTCACCTTCTACTTTCCAACAGATGATGAATGATGTTTTCAGCGACATGTATACAGTTGTTATTATCTTCATGGACGATTGTAATATCTTCACAAAAGGAAGACCAACAGAAGAACATAGAAAGATCGTCAAAGAAGTACTTCAACGGCTATGAGACAACGACCTATATGTCAAACCCGAGAAATGTCACTTCGAACAGAAAAAGGTAGACTTCCTCGGGATGGTTGTATCACAAGAAGAAGTAGAAATGCAAAAATCAAAAGTAGTGGGGGTACTTGATTGGCCAACCCCAACCCAACTCAAACAAGTACAAGGTTTCCTAGGTCTTTGCAATTACTATCGACGCTTCATTGAGAATTTTACTAACATTGCTAGACCATTAAACAACTTAACAAAAAAGGATATGCCGTTTGTATGGGAATCGAAACAAGAAAAAGCTTTCAGCGATCTCAAAGAGTGCTTCACCAAAGCAGCATTACTCGCATACCCTGACCAAGATAAGGAAATGCGAGTAGAAACTAACGCTAGTGACATTGCCACAGGAGGAGTACTATCAGTAAAAGGAGAAGACAGTTTGTGGAGGCCAACTGCATTTATCTCTCATTCCTTTGACAGTGCAGAACGAAACTATCCAATCTATGATAAAGAACTCTTGGCAGTCATTTGAGCTCTCAAGGAATGGCAACATTACCTTATCGGAAGAACTTCCTTCGAGATTTGGACAGATCATAAAAATCTCGAATATTGGCGAAGACCACAAACACTATCACCTCGGCAAGCTCACTGGCATGCACTCCTTCAAGAATTCAACTATATGATGTGCTATAAGCCAGGAACAACCAATGGAAGAGCAGATACTCTATCAAGAAGATCAGATCATGGTGACGTGGTCACAGACCATAACACTAATATCACCATTTTCCCAGAGGCTCTTGAAACAAATAATATTTCCTTATCCTCTCCCTTTTATGATGAATTGACTGTCGAATCACAGAAAATCTCAGGAGACGTAGAAGGTTTCACCTTCAATGATGAGGAAAAAATATTCAAAAACGATTCTGGAAAAGTTTTCATCCCTTTTTCTCTACACACAAGGCTGTTAACTTTATGTCATGATTCCCCCATAGCTGGCCATCCGGGTCAGGCAAGAACTATTCATCTCCTTTCACGATACTTCACATGGCCCGGCATCACTAGAGATGCAAAACTCTACGTAGATTCCTGTCAGACGTGCGCCCTCACGAAGGGTAAGCAAAAAGCACCAGCAGGAAAACTTATTCCCCTTCCAGTTCCTGAACATCCATGGGAAGATATATCGGTCGATTTCATTACTGGACTTCCTCTTTCATCTTCATACGACTCCATTTGTGTCATTGTGGATAGATTTTCTAAAGAAGTGGTCTTTGTACCTTGCGTCAAAACCACGTCTTCTAAAGACTTGGCTTGTATCTTCAGAGACAATGTTTGGTGTATTCATGGACTCCCTCTCACTATAGTCTCAGATCGTGGACCTCAGTTTGTTTCAGATTTTACTTCAGAACTTTGCAAACTCCTTGGGATCGAGCAGCGGCTCTCCACAGCTTACCACCCTCAAACTGATGGACAAACCGAAAGGATCAATCGAGATCTCGAACAATACCTTCGTGCTTACGTGGCCAAGAAGCAGGAAACCTGGGCAGAATGGATCGAATTAGCCCAATTCCAACATAATAACGCCCTTACTTCTGCCACCAGCACTATTCCTTTCGCAATCACCCGAAATTACCATCCTCGTTTAGGTTTCGAAGGAAATGCCAAGTCGGCAGCCAGAGAATTTGGAAAAGAAGCAGGGAAAGCGCACACGGAGATTAAAGAAGCTTTAGAAGCTACCCAAAAAAGAATGAAACATTCCGCAGAACAGAAGCGAAGTGAAGCTCCGGATTACACCCTTGGAGATCAAGTATGGCTATCCACAGAACATCTCGAACTCCCCTATACCGCACAAAAATTAACCCAAAAATGGATCGGACCTTATACCATCACCAAGGTCCTACCTAACGCTGTCACACTACACCTTCCTAAATCCATTCACATCCATCCCACGGTCAACATTTCCTGCGTTAAACCCTATTGAGAAGTTTTGAATGGACAACTGACTCTACGACCTGACCCAATCATAATCACAGAAGAAGGACACGAAGAATATGAAGTTGAGTCCATTGTAGCATCGCGAATGAAGGGACGACAACTTCAGTATCTAATCCACTGGAAAGGCTGGGATAAAACAGATTGTACCTGGGAACCACTTGCTAATTTGGCTAATGTGGAAAAAGCGATTGCCGAATTCCATAAAAAGAACCCCTTGGCTCCCTGAAAAATCCGCAAAATCTCCACCTCCGATTTCACTGCCCTTTTTCATGATTACTCAATTGATACTGAGACACGTTTCCATGCCACGTGCCTAGACTTCGAAGGAGATATATAAACATCGACACACCTTCGACCTCTTCAGCATCTCCCCTCATAAAAAACATATCTCTCGTCATCCTTTTTATCTGTGCCACGGTTGCCTTTATCTCCACCCTGGTTTATGTACTCGCTCACGCCATCACCATTCGCGCCTCCAACCTGGTCACTGAGGCTGCCTGCATGCAAACCCCCATCCTCACATCACTCAGCGTAGGACCTTGGCATGTATTCACATTCTCTACAGTGACTACTACCGAATGGTCCGCCATTGGCGTTAAACAATCCTGGGGTAAACTGATCAAATGCCCACCTCCTGATTGGGAAAACGATCAATGGGACGCTAATGTGGATCAGGCAGCAAACGGACCCAATCAGGGTCAATGGGGTACTTGGTAGGCTGAGTCATCTTTTACGGCGATCCATACCTGGAAACAGATTGGATAAGCTTACCAGGATATCTTGTCGGGACAACTCAATCTAAGAGGGGGGTAATGTTACAATTTCATCCTTCTAACTTCTCCTATTGGCTAGCTCATCGTATGATTTCCTTATCCTTTTCCATTGGATATGCTATGATTCCACTTTTCTATTTCCACTTATACTCATACAGCCCTTACTGTGGAAAGCTATGTACATAGCATTGCCCGTCTTTACTAGGCAGTTCCTAGCCTGGTCTGTGCACATCCTCCTACACTATTTAAACCCATGTACAGTAGTGAATAGTCTTCAGTCTTATTCATTTGTTCTCCTCTCGTCTTAGACTTGAGTGTGAATTAAGGATACCGCTCCTCATTCATCATCTTCACTCGCTTTAGGTCTGACGACTGACCTTAAAGTCTTGAACACTGGTCCTAATTGTTGTTGTCTTGCCCTCAAGCGTCATGACTCTGTCTAGGTCGTTACAATTGATGGCCCTAGAAAAGAGGGCATATACTATAACGTGAACAGTGGATTACAATTCTGAGATTGATACTATATATAGAAATTTGGATGAAATTATGGCTGGAGCCTGAGTGCGAAGTAAAGCTCCTTGTTAAAGAAATGATTGAGGTGGAAGGAATTGAAAAAGTGTAAGGATATTTGTGCAGTGAGACATGGATCAGCTTTATTACCAAATCTCAGGACTATCATGGCCAGTGCTTGAAGTTGACTGAGAGGGATGACATCATCCATCAGAATACTGGAAGCTCTCTTAATGTGCCTCAGAATGTGTATACCAGTAACTTTGTCAAAATCCTTGTTACCCACAGGGGAAATATCAAGCCTCACAACATAAGCAAGAAATTGTGAACTTCACCAGGTGTCCTGCAATCCTCTTGGAGGGATGGGCTGGAAAATTAGTTGCAGTTCACCAACAATATGGCCTACATGGATAAATCTGAGCTGTTCAGTCTGATAAATAGAAACATCAAATTATCAGAGCTTTCAATCCACTATGAGGCCATGTCATCTTTGTAACGACCTAGACAGAGTTGTGACGCTTGAGGGCAAGACAACAACAAGTACCAGTGTTTGAGACTTTAAGGTCAATCATCAGACCTAAAGTGAGTAGATGAGATGAGAGAGCAGTATGCTTAATTCAGACTCAAGTCTTGAGATGAGAGAAGAACAAGTGAATAAGACTGAGGTGTACTTGTAATGTACATGGGGTTTTTATACTATAGGCTATCTAGCATGGACCAAGCTATGTGTTACTATGTATGTACAAGTAAAGCTGTATGCGCAGCTATGCACAGTCAAGGCTATGTAGATATAGACAGTAAGGGAAAGTGGAACAATAAAGAGTCCAATGGGAAAGGAAGAGGAAATCATATGATCAGTGAGCCAATAGGATAAGGAGAAAAGGAAGAAATCGTAACAATCTTATTGTCGACATTGATGAATGCCATATTGTATTGTCCCTTTAGCCAACCATTTGTTGGGGGGGAGGCATTCAGTGTTTGAGTGAAAAGGATGGAGGTCAGATCATGATAGGCCTTTTGTTGAATTTGGATTTTATACCAAACTTGTAACCAATTGAAAGGTAAATACTCATCAGCAGAATGGCATCTTTGATCACCAACATGGAAGGGTCAGCCATCACGGTCTTGGTTGTGGTAGATATAGTATACCAATGCAATATGCAGGTCCCAGAGGTCATACTTTTCTGCTTCGTCATGGATCTTTATACTTCCAATTACTGGATCAGATGTAAGGTGAAGGGACTGGTCTGGAGACAAATGAATGAGAAGGTGAAACAAGTGGAGGGTTGGCAAAATGGGTAAAATAATCATTCATATGATGGGGAGCCCCACTAGCTTCCCAGTCATCAAAAGGCCCTGACACATCATCCTCCAGGCTGTCTTTCAAATTAGTATTTGAACTATTTGAATCAGCATCTGTTTTTGGTCCACTCAACCTGTTTTCTAGCAGATGGAGTGTATGTGAGAAAGCACAACATTTTTCAAGGCAATCAAGATGTTGGCAAATTTGAGATTTGAAATCAATGTTGTTAGTTGCAATAGCAGGAATCTTGACAATATTGATATGGGCCCATTCTGTAATGTTGGCAGTCCAATGGATAGAAGGGCCCATTAGGGGGATTGTCATATCCCACGCAACTCTGCACCTCCGCTCTCATAGACACAAACTCTGACTCTTTCTCATCCTGTAGTTACTTCCTTTCTCCCAGACTCATTTCATTGTTCCTCTTATGTACTAGTCTTGCTCCTTCGCTACCTCCAAAACCTGTGTTTGCACAGCTCCGGCTTTGATTCTACTCTGTTCCGTCTTACTCATCTCCTTATTCATGCGATGCTCTCCATTACTAATGCGATGTCTGTGCTCCATATATATAGTTCTCAGTACATAGTCACTAGCTTCAGCTTGAATATCAACTTGAATCATCAAACTCCTCTTTTGATCACTCCTCTCTTCGATAGGACTCACCTTGTCCTAACTCCACGTCGTCTATCTCTGCCCTCCGAAATATCGGGACATGAACGTCAGCAAGGGCACAGCACATAGCTGAGGCCAACGTCCCCTAGGAATCCAACAACTCTGGAGTTCCAGAGTTGCATAGGAGTTCATCTCCAGCATGGCTCTAACAGGGATGCTAGGAGTGACACTCTGCATGATCTCGAGCTTGGGGATTTGCCAGTGTTTAATAATGTTGCCTTTCTCCCCACAACAAAGCCCAGCATCAATAATACTCTGTTTGTAGCAATGGAACTCTTCAAGAGTAACCAACATTCTGTGTCATTGATCGTCATTGATGGTACAAGACTGTGCAAGATAGCAGAAGTCCAACAGGGCATGGACTGCTTAAATGACAGGAGATGGCATGGCTCCTACAATTACAGGAATTATGTATTGTTGTATATCACATTGAGTCTTTCCTGTGAGGAGGAAGTAAGTGGGATCAGATAACAGCCAGTCCCTCCAGAGCAGGATGTTAAGACCGGACTTATCCTCCGATGATAACTCCGGAACTCTGGAGTTGTGGTCAGAATGAGGCATTGGGTTCAGCTTGTGTGCTGCCCCCTTGCTTGGTCGGGTGCCTCAGATTTCGGAGTGGATAGTCGGAGGGCAATTGGAGTTGCTAGGACGTGGTAGATCACAAAGAGTAAGATGGATTCAGAGTGCAGAAGACAGAGAGGATAATGTCTAAGTCGATATCCAAGCTAAAGCTAGAGACTATGTATGGAGGACTATATATGTATCTGCTCCTGTAACGACCTAGACTTTGAGTCGTGACGCTTGAGGGCAAGACAACAATCAACCAGTGTTCGAGACTTCAAGACTAATCGTCAAGTCTGAAGCGAGTAGATGAGAATAGGGAGTGGTACCCTTAATTCGCACTCAAGCCTAAGGCGAGGATTGAACAAATGGATAAGACTGCTGTTGTAGGTATTTTACATGGGTTTAAATACTGGAGCGAGACGAGCACAGACCATGCTATGAACTACTATGTATGGATGAGTGAGGCTGCATACATAGCCGTGCACAGTCAAGGCTATGCAAGTAAAAAGGTGGAGTCATACGATGAACCAATGGAAAAGAGAAAGATGATCATACGATACGTTAGCCAATGAGGATGATGAAAAGGGATGAAATCGTAACAAGTGATGGGGAATTCCATGATTGCATTTCGGGGGCGAGGAGGAGTAGCAAGCATTTCGTGGTCAGTCACTAGGCATGAATGGATCTGTCATATCACTTTTGTGAAGGGTCGGCATATCAACTTGTCAATCATTAGCAAATCACTGAAAACCCCCTAGATTTTCACAAGATTGCACAGAAGCTCAACCATAGCCACAGTGTATCAGAGGACTCCAGAGGTCCCAGTAGAAAAGACACCCAGGGGCACAGACCCACAATACCATACAGTTCTCACAGAGTCCACTGAACACACAGTACACCAGGCTCTCAGACTTACAGTGCCTTGGAAGCCCTAGAACACAGTTTCATCCTGCTCATGTGACAGCACAATCACATTGTTGGAGTAGTAGCATAGTTTACATCCTACCTAACACATCCGAGTCATAGTATATCATTGGAATAAAATTGACCTGACTTCCCAGCTCCCTCATGTAATTCCATTCCCATGCTATCAAGACCTGATCATAATGCATCAGTTCCTGTAGATGGAACATGAGACGACATAGTACCACAAGTGTCAACTCCAATTCTTTCCAAAGCCAGCCCTTGCAAATGTTTTCCTTTGTGCATCGACAATAAGTGGGAGTTAGCAATTCGTCACAATGACCATGACACATACACTTGCCTCAGGAAATGCTGGGTAAACAAGACTGTGTTGAAGCTGGCAGCCACTGTCTGTGCAGTGACATCCTAGAGGGCTGTACAGAATCCACTCAGTTCCACATGATAAATGAGGCAAACATGACTCAAAGGACCACATAGTACTCGCATCGTTCAAGCTCGACAGTGTCTCTGTGTAAGGCATACCACCAATTGCTAACCAGATCTAGAGCTGCATGTTCTTGAAGTCTTTGCCTGTGACCCTACTACTGCTTGAGGAAGATGCGGTGGCTGCAGGCATCACAGAGGATGATGATGGGGTGGAAAGAGCATTAATGATCAGTTGACCCTCTTGAAGCGCTTTTTCACGTGTGGCTTTTTCTATTCCTTGATCTGAGCATGGATGGCAGCTCTGGCTTTGGCATCGTTGATCTTGTCTATGATGGGGGTCACAGTAAGGAGAGGGAGGAAAGTAAACAAATAGATAGTACCTTGTTGTCTCTGTTCAGCCTCCTTGATGATCTCCTTGGCTTTGAGTTGCTCCTTGATTTTGTTTGTGTCCTATGCATGAGGTGAGTAGGCAAAAATGATGGAAAAGTGGTGATCATACCTTGCCTTGCTTACACTGAATCTTGTCGTTCTCCTTGGCTTTCTTAGCTTCTTCATCTGCCTTGATGGCACATTTGGCAGTCATCTTTTCATGCAGCTCAGAAGGCTTTGGCTCCTTCATGAGGGGTTTGATCTGTTTACGATGAATACTGGCTATACATGTCGCACAAGGGAGGTCCATACACAGCTTTTCTATGCTCTCTTCAACTGATCATACCCGCTCTTCTCCACATGAAAGTCCGCTAATGCAATATTTTGGAATGTCTTGAAAATCTTGCATTTGATGTTTTGTGAAAGCATGTAATCACAATAGACAATACCCCACACGATCAGATTGCACCTTGGCCTGTATATCCCCAGCACCACTGTGTCCGCCACCTCATCATCATCCACATCCATTGGCACCACACCCAGGACAGATGTATCGCCAGATGTGTAGGGACCAGTTTGCCCTCATGTTCAAGCAGGTGGTCCATCACAGGCCACAAACCCCACAGAAGAGCGACAGGCTCATCATTGGGATCATGCTAATCAATGACGTCAGTGACACAAGATTAAACCAACAATGCATAGTATGCCTCAAGGTATGGGTGGGCCGGGGCCTCCTTGATGGCTATCCATTTCTTAGAATCAAATGTCTACAAGACGAGGATCAGCCACATTGCTCATGATAACAATGACTCAACACCTACCAATGTTCTTGTCAAAAAGTCCATTGCCAATGGGTTTGCATTCAGGTACAGCTGTGCAAACGGTTTGCATTTCTGAAACAGCAATGTGCAGATATAATCAACACGTCGTGATGCATAAAACTCATCCAATATTGGCATCCTGAGCATGTCCAAATATGAGCAGGAGCTATGATGATACTCCTGTCTGGGGGAACAGTGGCCTCCCAGACAAAATCTCCACCAAGATACACCCCACGGACCACTCATTGATCATCTTGGTATACTGCTTGAACGTGAGCATGATCTCTGGTGCATGGTACCACCACATCACAACGGCTTCCGTCATGAACCCCATCTCAGTGCCCAATGACTCGGTGGTGCATGTCTTGCGACATCATGACCTCTACCCAGCCCATGATCAGCCAAGTTACTGCACATCCCCAGATGGCCCATCCTGACCGTTACCAGATGCCTCCACAAAGGCTCACATCCTGTCATCTCCTTGAATGTCTGCACCACCAGGATCAACTTGACCAATTTCTGCACTCAAAGCCTCACCTCTCTGAATGCAGACGACAAGCAAACACATGCACCATCACCAGCACCAGATTGAAGAAATGCAGCCCTGCACAAATCCCATGCATTAGCACCCCCACACACACCCCAAACAGCAGCAACATGCACCCACAACCCGATTCGCAACCCACCTCCCTGCCTCTGATGCTGCCAACACCCCCTTGGGCAGGACTGCCCCCACAATCTTGGTAACACTGATTGATGACATGTTGCTCGCCAACATCACCTCCTCATTCACTGTCTCACACAGGGACCAGAAGGGATGCTTCTTTGGCTCAACCCCCGAGACAGCTTCGACGACCACATTGACGTCATGTAGCCCAGCGAGCATGTTGATGGCTCAGATGTGGTCTTTGGCTTTGGCTGCTTTGGTCATGGTGAGTCGCCCTTTGGAGACATCTTTGGTGAACAGCTGGTGGAGAGAAAGGAGAGCGAGTAGGAGAGCTAGGTGGGTATGTGTTGTGGAGGAGCACAGGGACTTTGGTGCAGACAGCAGAGACAAAGGCAATGCCAGTGCATCTGGCCAGCACTGAGGATGCCAAGTTGACTAATGTCGTGTGAGATGGACATGTGGTGGTAAACAAGAGAGATCCATATCACGTGTACTAGTAGATACATGTCCTAGTACTTGTACACAAGACCAACAACCCAAGATCAAATGCTAGACCAGCCAACTTTGATCAGCAAGCCTAGAGGGAGAAATGAGATTGTATAAGGGCTCAAGTTGAGTCTCCTCATCATCGCCATCCGTGTTTGAGTCATAATCATGTTACATAGACTTGGATGGGTTGCGGTGTGATATCCTTGTCTTTGTCTGTGTGCTGCATCAAGAGCGTCCAATTGTAAGCGAGGAGGGACGTGTGCCATACCTTGACATGGTGTATACATATGTGACTCATTAATCATCAATCAGGTGTGAGGACAGGCAAGAGTCAGAGACTTGTATTTGCACAACCACTATGTACTACTGACTCTCCAGGAGTAAGAAAAAACTTGAACAAGTCAATCAGTAAGCCAAGGACAACTAAATAAAAGTCACTGTACTACATGCACAGTGCAAGGATGTTTGAATTTGAGTGGTAGATAAATACAATGGACAAGAAGATTGCAAATACCAAAATACAACATTGTCAGTATCAATCAAGTTGCACAGCAAGGTGCTATCCAGCAACTACTTGCATCAAAATACCTGAGTGAAAATGAATCAGTATACACTCTAGAAAACGACACTCAGCCATTATGTCCACTCACCATTTCTAGATGACCTTCAAGTGGGGTAGGAAATAGGAACACATAGTTTGGGGATGGGTGGAGATCGGCCATGAGTACTGAATAGTGAGTTGATCCTTCCAATGTTGATATCTTTGGTGTCAACGGTGTTTTGCAACTGCTGAACTTTGAAGCATTGGAGTTCAGCCATCTTTTCATGTTCCCGAATGATACACTCCACTAATGCTCTTTGTGCACAGGACACATTGCGTTGGGCATGAATGATTTCAAGAACCAGGCAAGCCTCCTGATTTTATGTACTAGTATCTACACCTTCTGGCTGGAAATTTATCAGTCTTCTAGTCATGGCACACACAATGACTCACCACATAACCTCCGTGGCACATTGAATATACGTCATCGAGAAAACCTTGGTTTGAATGACCCCCCAGACCAGGGGCAGTGATTTGATTTACCAATGCTGTGATATCGAAGGATGAGGTGGTTGTGTGCTGCACTGGAGTGTTGGGCATATTGACATAGCAGCATGAAGTGTTTGTTTGTTTCGGTTATACTAGTTGTGTGACTTGCGTCCCACTGGCAGTACTCAGTCTTGAAGCTTCAAGGACAAGTCATACTAGTCGCGTTGCAATGCCTCAGCACTGTCCTTCCTGTGGCAAGGGCGGTTTTAAAGACCATGAGTCAGTATCAAGACATATGAGCCAACTGCTGTCGGGCTGTGCAAATTGGAGCAACAATCTTATCCGACTTTCCAAAAACCTTGTTCCCGCTGGCAGACAAGATCCCAATACAAGGCTATGATGGAATGCACGAAGATAAGATGCTTGATGGTGCATGAGTAGATGACTTACAAGAGCATTCCTCTTCCGCTGAGTATTTTCCTCAAGCTACCTATTCGTACCCTGGCGGCAAAACCTTTCTCAGCAAATTTGATGTGGATGAATTCAGCCACTACCGTGTTTCAAACATATACTATCCCTTCACTTCACAGGGTGATTGGGAGCTAGCCTCTTGGCTCCTGTGCTCAGGCCTAAGCATGAATGCAATAAATTCCCTTTTATTCCTCAATCTGGTCCATCCCTTTTTTTTTGGCTTCTTGGACATATCAGTTCACAACAGATATAGATGAAAGCTCTACCAATCTCATTTCGGACAGCAAGAGAACTGTGACAGTGGGCCGAGCTGCTTCCTAGTGGTCCTCACTGGAGGTCATGTCAGATCCTCACCTCTCACTTGACCAAACACCCTGTTTTCCTCTACTGGCGCTGTAAGAAAGATAGTCAGTGTGGGAAGCGAGTATAACTTGTCCCAGGGGTTCTGAAGAGGAAAGAAGAGGAAGGGTTGCTCCAAACCTATCTTGAGTGTGGGCAAGAGAGTCCGGAGCACGGGAAACACAGAACGGATGTCCAGACATGGAAGTGGAAACAGATACCGAAGATGATGAAGACTGAGGAAAAGAAGGAGAGAGACAACTCGGAGACGATCCTGCACACGGGCAGGTGACCTTCAGACTGCAAGAAGATCCTCTATTCATAGCTAGACAAGCTCTTTTAAGTAGAGTGTAGTATTGGAAATACTAGAAAAAGGCTTCCAGGGACCCTGTCATCCCTGTCAGATGTGAAGGAAAATAAAGAGAGCTGCCTCTATGGTACGGCAGTGACAGCAGCGCAAGCCTAAAGCCCCAGTGCACAATGTCCGAAGTGACATGTACAACGGAAGGGAGTCTGGACGACCCGGACGCAGACTAACAGAATGGAAATGGAACAGACGGACACAGATTGAATGGACTGGACACAGATTGACACAGATTGGTGTGGGATGACGACCTGGAAAGCTGCAAAAGAGGGGTTCAAGTTTTCAACCATAGAGAGTGATGAACTCCTACAGCGCGATTCATTGGAGATGGTTGAATACCTCTTCAACAACCCATTGTTTGTGGATGTGATGGAGCTTGTACCATATCAGTTGTATGAGACAGCTGATTGTTTGTGTTGTGTGTATATTGAATGGATGTTAGGTAATGATGCTTGGGAGATGCAGGTGAGTGTCAGGTTTTCCTTCGGGACACCACATGCACTGACTTGCAATAGTCCCAGCTTCCTGAGGGCACTACTTTACTCAGAATAATTATTTCTTCAGATAAAACAAATATCTCAGTCCTAACCGGCGATTGCGTTGCTCACCCCCTCCTGATAAGCCTTGCCAACATCAAGATGGATACGCAGCTCAAACTTTCATCCAACACAGTTCTACTCACTGCACTCCTTCTGGTACCAAAATTTCTATATAAAAACAAGTGGATGAAGGGCATGCTTGAAGGCTGCCTGATTCACCATTGCCTAGACATCGTCCTGGAGTCCTTGAAGCACTGGCACGCTGCCACTGTTGGGGCCATGTTATTAGATCCTCGGGGTCACTGTGACCAATGATATTGTTTTACTCCTCTTGCAAGCTACATTGCTGACATGCCTGAAGCAGCCATGCTCGCTGGGGTCGGGGGAAAAACTTCACCTATTACAACAGCCATCTACACGCAGTTTGGTGATCTGTTCCAACACGAGCCACACAGTGTCAACCACACTTGATCAACTCACAGTTGTTGCCATGAAGGCCAATCCCCAAGATATCCAGGCATACTTTTGAGAAGCTCAAAAATTTCGCTTGAATGGTATTGATAAACCCTTCTTCCGTAACTTCCCCTTATCTTGCCCAAGTCACTTTCTTACATCTGAATTGCTCCATTATGTCCACAAAGAATTCAGCAACCATGACCTCAAATGGTGCATCAACACATTGGGAGCTGCCGAGATCAACTTTAGGTTTTCTGTTCTCCACCCCATCACTGGTCTCTCTCAGTTCAAAGAACGCATTTCGGTGCTTAAACAGGTTATGTGCTGAATGTATTGTGACATGCAACACTTCATTATAGCAGTCATCACCAGCTCTGCACCTCACAACATGGTCTTTGCCATTAGATCGTTGTTCAACTTTCAGTACCATGTGCAAGCATACGAGGTCACTGACGATGTTGCTGTTATTACTTCTGCCCTGACCAACTTTCATTCACACAAGAATTCTATCCTTGATGCCAGCTTATGTCGGGAAAAGGGTGGCCAGCCCATCGACAATTGGTATATTCCGAAGTTGGAGCTAATGCAAGGCATCATGCTGAGCATTCCAAGGGTTGGCGCGACCATTCAGTGGTCAGCTGGCCTTACTGAGCATACACACATCAAACAGATCAAGGACCCTGCGTGTGCAAGCAATAACAGAGATTATGACCCTCAAATTTGCTGGTATCTTGACCGCTTGGAAAAGTGTAGGAATTTCGATCTTGCAATGTCGCTCAAAGCTCCTCTCACCAGCACTCAGGTTCATGATGAAGCAGATGAGGATGAGAATGAAGACAATGGTTATCCTGACAGTGAACTGGCCCCTGATGCAGTTGTAGCTCATATCATGCAGCCCTGAGCTCTTACTGATTACTTCACTTGAGAAATGGCCTTGCAATCCCCAAATGCCAGTGGGAACTCAATCCCTTCAATTCCATCTCGATCTTTTTCTGTCAGTCACATCACTTTCAACATTGCTTACGACCCCTCAATACATTCTATCTCTATTGCCAATGCTGCAGAGCTATTCTGCCTTCCTGATCTCTATGCTGCTCTTGCCAACTTTCATGCTCATGAACGAGCCAATGGTGTTTGTAAAGGTTGGTTACCTTTGTGGGTCTTCTATGACTCAGGATCGCTCAGGCGAAGTGAACCACTATTGGGATTCGCCCAGAGATATGTAGAGTACAAAAAAGATTGGGAGCCCGTTGTCACAGCGCTCCCCATTTATCTACTAGCTACAGCGCATGTGATAACTCCTATCACATGTGCTTGACACTGCACCAGTGTCCGATGTCACCGTATATGGGGCCTTGAGCCCCTATGTCGTCCAAGGGGGACTCATCCCCTTACACCCTCCCCATTTGAGGCGGATCACGCCTCGCGAACAACCAAACAAGAAGAAAGATGTCATTATGTACATAAAGAAACATACAAAATTAGATAGAGGAGAGAAAGGTAGATACGAGCAAAAGAAAAAAGGTAGGGGGTTATGCCCCCGCACGGATGTGACCATTCACAGTAAGTAAGAGTGGGGTTGAACCCACAAGAGAAGAGAGAGGCTACAGCCCCGATCACGTCGCCAGCCTACATTTGTGCCAGGCCCTCCATTTCCATGTCCTCAGATAGGACGGCACCAACCCCGTCGTAGCGTACATACGCGAGGTCATATGAGACCGCGGCAAGGCCGAATTGGACGATGAGGTCGTTGTCCTTTGAGGCGCCTGGCGAGATGCCCAGGGTGGGGATTGCCGTTATGGAGACACCATTGGCCTGGGCCTTCTTCTCATACCACTCTTTCGAGCGGATGAGTTCGGCGTCCTCGACCGCCCAGTTTACTTCGTCTCAAAGGAGGACAAGGGGAACGAATGCATTGTCCCCATCGAACCCTCCATTGAAGTCGACACGGTCGACCAATTCTCGGGCTGCTCGTCGTGCCCAACTCACAGCGTCATCGGCATCGTGATATGTGATGCCATTAGTGGCTAGATATGCTGCAATCTCTTCAGCTGTGGACTGGCTGTTGAATTCACCAATCCAGGCGGTAGTCCGCCCTTCGGCGGGAGCGGTTTCCAACCACTCACATAGCCAGCAGTATCGTCCTGGTACCGCTAGTATGCTGAGCAGACCCCTGAGCCAGGTGGACCGGTGCCCATCCCAGCCTCGGGGGGTCGGAGCTAGACGCTCCATGAGGAGGAACCCTCGGATGTTCCGTGCTGAGGGGCATGCTAAGATGACGTCGTCGTCTGCTTCCTCGGGGTCAAGGGGAAACCTGAGCACACCGGGGAATACTTTTCGCAGTTCGCCGTAGCTCCTGCTTGAATTTTGGCATCCTTCAATGAAGGTTGCCCAGACGTCGACAGTGGCATCGAGGGGTGGTGCCCCTGTAGGTAGCGGTGTGGACTTAGCACCATGGGCGGGCTTCGCCCGTGACTTGACTTTCGATCTAGTCGGCACGAACGCCGGCCTAGTCGAGGCACGAGGGGTCGGCAAGGTAAGTGTATTACTGGCCAGGGTAGTGATTGGGGCGTTCTCGCCCTGTGACTGTGTCAAAGTCGGGACAGACTCCGACAGTAGCTACTTTTGCAGCGCTTGAATGATAACTAGAGGCAGGGGAGCCTCCCTTGACTTGGCCTCCTCGCGGAAGGCTTCCTTCTTCTTTTTGGCCTTACTGGTGGCCCAGGACAGGGGTCGCCATGCCTTGAGGGTGACCCTCATGAGGTCGGTCACCGCGAGGTTCTTATGCTTCCTCCAATGGTGGAGGAGGGAGACTAGGTCAGAAGCCTGACGGTATGAGGGCGCGTTCCCCTCTGGCTCTGACTGCGCTCGCGCAAAGAGATCACGGATTTCTTCCGCCGTATCGTAAATGATTACGGGGCCCATGGCCCCTCGTTCCATTTTTAAGGCCGTTCCCGGCCTTCACATGGGCACCATTGGGACGCGCCCTTGACTCATGACCCGAAGGATCTCTTCAGCCATGTTGCCTTCGTATGCGCACATACGAGAGCTGGCACGCACAACGATTGTGCGCATGCCTTTGGCGTCCCGGTCATTGCCCAGGACTTGTCCGACGTTTGGGATGTTCTTCCATCCTGGGAACATGGGGCCTGCGACGCCCTCAAACGGGTCGGCGCTAGGCTCCGTTATGAGCACGTCCTCGTAGGGGAGTAGGGGCCATGACTCGACATTGGCGAAGTTGATTGGAGGTTCAACCTCCTTTTCTTTTCCCTTTTGAGAGGGAACCGTAGTTGGTGCAGGGCCAGCCTGCACACGGGATGAGAGAGTTTGGGGGGCAGCAGGAGGCTCCTCCTGCACCCTCCCCCCAAGAAGACGGAACTCCAGGGGAGTTCCCACGGTGGCTGAGGAGGCATCCGATGACGGGCCTCTGGAGACAAGATGGTCCTCGAGGGGTAACCTCGAGGGACCAGCGGCGTTGTGGGTGGGGATAACTCCCATGGATGCGAGGCACGCTTGCTCTAGCTGGCGCGCCTCATCGGCGACTGTGGTTGGCGCAGGGATGGAATTCCCCTGGGAGAGGCAAGTGATTTCCTCGCAAGCTTGATCCAGCACGGATATCATCACGCTGGTGACGCAGTTGCTCATTCTCTCGCGACAAGGAGACATAGTCCCCATGACGTGTCATTGTGGCAGTCAGGTCTGCCAGGTCTTCAGTCGTGCGGGTAAACGCGCTGCTTGCGCCCATGACTGCAATGGCGAGGTGCATGCCGTAGTCATCACAGGTGCGACAGGAGAGTTCATGCCATATGAACGGCAGGTGAGGATGGGCCACCCAGGTGCCCAGAGACGAGTCTCGTTGACGCTTATGGCGCCTGGGGGGTGGTGATGAGGACGGGGTGGGGTCCCATCGACGTTTGCCCTTGGTCTTACGACCTTGAGGCGGGGACACGTCGCGTCCAGAGGGGGAACTGTCACATGACAGAGACCTGCCATGCGACGGTGAACGGGGTGATGGCATTGGGGAGCGCGAGTTCATTGAGTTGTTTTCTCGAGGTAGTTATGTTGCTGTTGCAACGATACACGAATGGGTGTTCGTGGTATGAAGGAAAGAAGGAGGTCAAGTGGACCTCATATTATTAAATAGTGTCGTGGGAATTTGCAAAATGTGGAAGGTACTTAGAATAGGAAATGATCGGCAGTCAAAAGTGTATCTACGATTAGTAAT